>PVIU01012798.1:0-58492 GCA_004026605.1 Ondatra zibethicus | reverse complement strand
AGCAAACAGAGCCCACTGCCCTCCTGCACCAGTTGACCTTGAAAATGGCTAGAAGTCCCTTCTGGAACCTTGGAGGAGGTCTCCACCCACTCCAGCATCGAATCAAGGCTTCTCTGATCCAGACTGCCTTTCCTGAAGTATACACACTCAAGACTGAGTTTGTTTTCAATCCCTCTAATTCACCCTTTGCTCCCTGCCAATGGCTTCCACTATTTCCCACTAGTTTTCCCTGTAAGTGAAAGATCTTTTAACTATGTCCTGAGTTAGGTTAATGGGAACCTGACCTTCATTTGCATTTCTGCTCAATGGGGAAAATGTGTTTTTGTCTAACTATCAATCAATTAAAATTTGGTGCAAAAGGTCTTTATGCAATAAAGATATTACATATGCGCAGAATAAAGTACCATTTATCTCATGGGGGATATTATCAACTGTGATATAATAGTTAGCATTGTCAATTGACCTCAGAATGAGGACTTGCGTCCCTCACCCCCATGCTGTTATATGTATATAGACAACCATTGCTCTTTATAACAGAATTGGGTAGATGCTCATTTGAAACCTGCTCTGTCGATGAGGAACAAAATTTGTGGAAATTAAATCTTGCTCAATTACAGTTCTGATTGCTGAACCTGGGATTAGAACCTACAGAGCCTGAGTCCAGAGCTGGTGCCCACTGCCTTACTAGCCACACCTGCATAGTGATTGTTCCTCTGGCACCAAGCACCTATGGGATAGAACTACCTACCTGTGAGGACACTCAGCCGGGCAGCCAGGGTGGCAAATTCCAAGGCTTTCTCATAGCCCTGGAGGCTGATCTGTAGCTCGGTTAGTTTGTTGAAGATCCGAAGCTCCGTTCTCAGCGCCTTCATTCTCCTCGCTAAAGGAACGGCCCCAGCCTGAGAACCGAGACACGGCAATCTTAATCCACACACTACAGGCCTGGCTTCTCCTGGAGGAACTGGGGTGACCACTGGGTTCCCACTGCTGCCTTTTCTCAGCTGCTCTAGTCTTGGTGTTTTACCTAGGTATAAATAGTTTAAGAACTGGAAGCCATCAGACCTTCTATAATAGGGGGCAACTGAAAGAAGAAAAGAAGTCAGTTTCCTAATGATGAGGATAGGAGATAAAAAAAATGGCTAGGTAGGGACCCCAAAAGTGAACAGTTTCATTCTTGACCTTAGCCAGAAGCTGGGCATGTCATCCTTGTCTCCCAGCCAGGATGTCAGAAGGCAACTCTGGCTCGTCACTTCCTGAATGAGTATATACCTGGGGGCCATCTTAGGGGTGAAGGCTTGGAGACACTAATCCCTTCCAGTGAACAACTCTGGAATGGGATCTCTAGATTTTCATGGTGAAAATGGGTTATATCCATTCCCCAATTAGAGCCCGATCCTAAATGATTTTAAGGTCTCAGCTCTTAAGAGGTTATGGCCATTGAGAATGCCAAGGCTCTGCTGAGGCCCCGTTAAAGAACGGAATCTACCTCTAGCCCTGGATGAAGACAGGACATCCTAACCTGCTCCACAAATTAGGGTATTACAAACAATTGTCTTCCCCCTTAAGAGTTAATCCATCTGAGCCTGTCAGCACCTAAAGTCCTGCTAAGAAGATCCCGGAAATTACTACCCCCCTTACTGAGATAATGTACTTCCCCTTCCCAGGAACCCTGCCCCCAGGGCAGCCACCTGGAGGTCTTCCCTCAGACTGCCAAGCCTCCACCAAGGAGTCTGGTCACTTTTCTGAGTCCTAACTCAGAAGAATGTAATGTTTTTTTCTTTCTTCTTTCTTTCTTTCTTTCTTTCTTTCTTTCTTTCTTTCTTTCTTTCTTTCGTTCTTTCTTCCTTTTGTAGCTATTGGGAAAACTTGGACATACTTCTCCTGGGGCTCTGATCTTTCTCAATTTTCACTAAACCACGGCCCCTCCTCCACCACCGGGCTACTTCCAACCAGCATAACTTTCTCTCCTCTTTGCTTTCTCCTCCTGGTGCTGCCAGGATTTACAGCTTGCCTGCCTTGTTTTTCTGTTAAGCTCTAATAAAGATGTCTTTCAGCTTCTTTCTAGGTCCATTTCCACATTCTTTTATTAGCACAATTAATAACCCAAAAGAGGGAACTCCAGTTTCCCCAATAACATATGGGCACCCAGTGCAGGACTCCCCAGAATGTCTAAGAACTCTGAGGTCCCCTGGGGAGTTATTTATCTCAACTGATATATGAAATACTTAAACGAACAGGTGTCTGAGAATATTCAGTAAACAATGCTTTCCACTGTTTTCATAATACTAGAAGTTTAGGCACGGCACTTCATATCTTTAAGCCTTAGTTTTCTTTTTAATTTATTCATTTTTATTTTATGTGTATGAGTGTGTGCCTGCAAATATGTATGTGCACCACATGTATGCAGTGCCGGAGCGTGCCAGAAGAGGGTATTAGAATCTCTGGAATCGGAGCTGCAGTTATGAGCCCCATGTGGGTGCTGGGAACCAAATACAGGTCCTCTACAAGAGTAGCAAGAGCTCTTAAACAGAGTCATTTCTTCAGTCCCAAGACAGACTTACATACAGACAGATCTATATGTCTTTCAAGACAGAATTTCTCAGTAGCTTTGAAGCCAGTCCTGGAACTCACTCTGTAGACCAGGCTGGCCTTGAATTCACAGAGATCCACCTGCCTCTGCCTTCTGAGTGCTGGGATTAAAGGCATGCACCACCACAGCCTGGCCATAATCCTTTTATTACCCACAAAATGCATATGAAAATAAGCATCTTGATGGTCAATGATGTGTTTCTTGCTCTCCCACCTACTAATATTTTTCTATCTAATCATGTATGATAAAAACCAAGTAACTGCGCAAAGATTGCACACCCAAACAAGCGAAGTTTTAGGACCAAATATTTCCCAAACTTCAGTCAGGTGACTAACAGCAATTCGCGTATCTGATAGACCTGGACATTTACTTAATTAGTATTGTTCACTCTCTTAATTTTCTTGCCTCATCATTTGAAACAATAACTGTGAAATCATGATTTGATGAGCTGGTGTTGTGCATCTTAATTGTTAAATACACTTTAATACATGCTTATTAAAAGCACAATAGCATGTTTTTAGTATCTGTGGTGGTGTGAATGAGATGTCCCCCATAAGGCTCAGGCATTTGAATACTTGGTTTCCAGTTGATGGCTGTTTGAGGAGGACTAGGAGGTATGACCTTATTGGGGAAAGTATGGCCCTGAGAGTGGACTTTGGGGTTCCCAAAGACTCACCATTTCGAGTTTGTTGTCTCTTGTAGTTTGAGATGTGAGCTCTCAGATGTCACTGCTGCTGTGCCTGCCTGCGGTCACATTTCTCTATTATGACGTTACTCATTCCTTTGGAACCACAAGGCCAAAACAAACCCTGCTTTATATAAGTTACTTTGGTCACTGTTTCATTACAGCAATAGAAGAGGTAGCCAGAACAATGTCTGCCTTTGCATCCCTTTGGAGCATCTTCCGTAATGCTACATTAGTAAGAGAATATAGATAATCTATGAATGCTACCAGTGTAAAGTGCTGTACACACAAAAGACCTAATTGAGGTTCATACCTCAAGCCAAAGAGTAACTAAGTTGATGAGATCCTTTGCTAGGTTAAAGATGGGGTGAAGACGTGGATGCTAGACAGGGAAGACAAAGAGGGTCCATGGAGATGCCCACATCTGTGCCAGGGTCTGGCTCAGCACAGGAGGGCGGTGGCTTACCCGGTAATACTCCACAGCACGATGTCTATGGCGGGTCCCATTGAAGAACACATCACCTGCTTCTTCGTAAAGCTTAAGAGCAAGGGAGGGCTCCTCTGACCTCAAGGCTGTCTGGATGGCCGCCTAGTGGGACAGAAATGGCTGTCAAAGGCAGAGAAAAGGTCATGGAAAGCTCTGTGAGATAAGAAGGACTTGGCCTTCACCCATGAGGCTGGCAAGAAGACTCTGATGCTCTGTCTGGAAGCCCCCCTATGTAGGAAGAGGACATTCTTCTGATGGGACTTGGGGAGATCTTAGTAGCACACAGATAAACAGTCTGTATTTCCACAGTTAAATGTTTATTCTATTATGCTTCAGGAAAACCAATAAAAAAGGAGTCAAGCCAGTGATTTGAGACATTATGTAAAGTTAAGTGTTTTTAAAAGGTTGGTTTGAAGTTGAGGCCAAGAAAAATAAATAAATAATTGCTCAGAGGGTACGTGGATTTAGCAACGGCATCCACTTAATGTATAAATGACTGAATTTGGAAATGTGGGATCCACTCCAGTGAGTAAAGACAGCAAAACTTGGAACACATTCACAACTCCTCCAAGCTTGCAGCCCTAGTTATTAGCAGCAAATGCTCTGTGTTGGGTGGCCCTCCCCCAGCTGCCACAAGCCCCCCTCTCTCAGCTTTCAGCCAGCTTAGAGAGAGTACAGCCACCTCCCCAAGTGGCCAAGATGAGAGCACACCCCAACCCACCTGAAAGTACAACTCCACCACTTCATCCTCCTGCATGAGGTAGTGCAGACGCCCAGCCCCCAGCCAGGCCTCAGCTGCCTTGTCTCTCTCCCCTAGGTCAACGAATATCCGCAGACTCTCCTTGATGCAGGTGAGGGACCTCCTGAGGGACCTGAGGACAGATGCGGACCTGTGAGCTGTGGAGGATCCAAGGGCTCTGAGGTCACTCAGCCCAGGAGGACTTGGGCTTCTAGAAGAGAACAAGCTTGCTGCAGACCACAGGGAGAGCGGGGCCTGATGGAAGCTCATTCCTGCGAGCCGCGTGGCCTTGAGACAGTGTAGTACCTACCCACGCCTCTGTTTCCCCATCTGTAAAAGGGGAACGTAATTGTCCTGCCTTAGAAGATTAATGTTCCGACTGAGAAACATAATACATCTAGAATGTTCAGACTAGTACCTATGAATTAGTAAGCTGATGAATATTTAAATAGCATGACCACCGTTACTAACCCACAACCTTTAGACTATATTGCTGTATGTTTTTCATGAAGACACCAGATATACTTTTATAAAATTAATGCTTGTGTGTCCATCGTGCTAATGTCTAGTGGGTAACATGAAATCATGAAGATTTTGATGTTTCAATAAGAGAAATCAAAATGGACAGAATTTCTTGAAGTTGGTACTTAATCCTGCTTTAATTATTTGGAAATTCTTTAATTAATTGGTACACTTTCATTATTTGGGGGCAAATGTGTCATGTTGACTATGCAATTTCTCCATGACAGCCATTAATGAAAAACTGGGATGTGGATGGTGTGGTGGTGCAGACCCAGAGTTAGAGAGCAACAGGGCACAGTGAGCACCCTCTATGCCACAGATATCACCTCCAACAACAAGGAATCACGTGGAAGCTTCTAAAACAAACACATGCAGCCAAGCTGTGCAATTCGCCATGGTATGTTGAAATGTCACACTAGCTGGAGTCCTGGGCAATCTCAGACAATCTGAGTTATAACCCAGGCACCAGCATTTTGTCCTAGCTCGTGTGACTCAGCTGTACAGCTTGGCACAGCTGCTATACCAAGTCCAATCTTTTTATACTTTAGAGCACCAGTACTCAACCAGTGGGTCCTGATCCCTATGGCAAACCTCTATCTCCAAAACTATTTACACTACAATTCATAACAGTAGCAAAATTACAGTAATGAAGTAGCCAACAAAAATAATTTTATGGTTGGGGATCACTACAACATGAGGAACTGTATTAAAGGGTCACAGCCTTAGGAAGGTTGGGAACCGCTGCTCTAGAGGAAAACAGCTCCAGAGATGGAAAATGACTTCACACGGCTGTGGAACACACCAGGAACAGATAAAAAGTCAGAGTTTCACCGACAGTTTTGAAAGTCTGAACTATCCTCCCTCCCCTGACCTTGGCCTCCACTGCATCAGTATTACCTGAGAGCTTCAGAAAACCTCAGGCCCAGAGACACCTGGGCACAACAGTCACAATCCATAAATCCAAGTTCCTGGGACACACTCTGTTCATGGTCACATGCACCAAAGTCCAGAACATACACACACACACACACACACATCTGTGAGCACGGACACCGGAAGTCACATCAAGCACAGCTACCATCTGTTGGACTTTTGATGTGGCTTGTCTCTCACGAAGGTTAACTTGTTCGAGGCTTGATCTCTGTTGTAGCAAAACTGAAAGGTAGTGGGGCCTGGGAGACACAATCGGACTTAATCCAAAGTAGTTGGGTCAGAGGTTACCTGGGGCGACTGCTCACAAGAGGGATTACAAGGCTTTCCTAGGGCCTAGGTTAGTTCTTCAGAGAGTGAGTTGTGCTGGGGAAATAGGACAGCTCTGGTTTCTTATCTCACCAAACATTCTTGCCTTTGTGAAGCCATTAGCCTAGAGGCCTTTGCTAGACCTGAAGTGAGGATGACTCCAGGCCCTATTGCCTAGCCCGAGGTATTTTGTAATAGCAATGGAAAATGGATTAATATGCTGGCTCACCGCAGACAACTCAACTGTCAGGCCCTTTCTCCAAGGAGGAGACTGATGATCTCTGATACATTTTGGCAGGGAAGTGGCATTGGGCCTTCTGAAAAGAATGCCCAGGCATTTGGCCCATGTAAGAGCTAGGAAAGAGCTCTGGTTGTCCCTACTGTCCTGCCCTTGACATAAGATGATTGGCATCCAGGATGAACATGAGACCCTCTCAGGAATTAGAGACCTCAAGTTTGGACAACGCTGAAATCTGAGAAACTCCACGCAATACTGTGTTGACCACTGACCTCCCTGATCATGTAGGACACGCACAGTCTTTGTAAAGCCAGGGCAGTCCTGACCTTCTCTCTGCACGCCCCAACAGGGGGGTGCCAGGCTCTGCCACTCTCCTCAGTCTGACTGAAAGGAATGGTGAGGACAGAACTCGTAAATCTCATCTTGATCCTATTTCCTCTTGGGTTTTATTACCACTTACAGTCCTCAAATGTCCTTGCACTGAAGTTTCTGTCTCCAGATCCTCAGGGAACAAGATTTAGATTCTTAGAGGCTAACACAGAGTTAGCATTTGATTCCTTGCTAGGGAACAAAGAGATAAGCATCCTTTCTAAGAAACACCCCAGGGTAGGGGTGGGAGGTAAAGAGTCTCCTAAGCATGCCGACTTCCAGACTCCACTTGAGTGCAGGATTTTCACCAAGGCACACATTCATCTTTTTAACAGTCTAAATCGAGAGGTGTGCCCAGCTGCCTTGGGGCTCTTCTCACCCCTTACCAGCACCACCCCCGGGACGATAAATCCAACAGCTGTGCTGTGTCCCACACAGGCCTGACCTGGAATGACCCAGCATCCTAGTTCCTCTTGCCACCACCTGAAGGTGATAGATCTGGTTTGGCTTCTGAATAAAAACAGGGGAAAAAAACAAAAAACAAAACAAAACAAACAAACAAAAAAACCCCGAAAACCTTGTGGGCTACTCATGTGACTCTGCCTGTCCAATGTTAATCCCACTTTTATTTTAACCATTTTTCCTGTCTCCAAGTTCACACTGGGTCTCAGGGCTTGTTTCTTCCTCCCCGTCCAAACGGGTAAACTGTGGCAAAGTGATACTAACACATCTGTATTCCCAGACAGCAACTTCCTACCAACCAGGTCTGGGTGAACCTGCCTGACCTTCAACAGAGCCTAGCCTCCAGGGATCTAGTATGTCCTTTTCCTCTGGTAAGAGCCCTACTTTCAGAGGGCTGGCCCACTGCTAGGTGTGGGATGTGCATTTTCAATGCCCATTCTCTCGAATAGAACTTTAGATTAGCAAGGTGCTTAGCTGATATTACAAATAAACAATGGCCAAAAAAAAAAAAAGGCATTCCAGCTGGGTGGTGGCAGCACAGGCCTTTAATCCCAGCACTTAGGGAGGCAGAGGCAGGCAGATCTCTGTGAGTTCAAGGCCAGCCTGGTTTACAGAGTGAGTTCTAGGACAGCCAGCGATACAAAGAGAAACCCTGTTTCAAAAAACCAAAAAAAAAAAAAAAGAGCATTCCCAAGTTCCCGTGTTCATTTCTAAAGTTTTACTTTGAACTCTCTGTTAATTATTGGTGGTGGTGGCAAAAAACTGTTACCTGGAATTTACTGGACATTTAAGCATTCCTTAGGTACTTTGCACACATAATCTCTTTAATCATCACAATAGCTCCAAGAGAGCAGTACTATCACCACCATATACATCTCACAAAAGGGAAAGCAAGGGCTAGTGAAAGAGTTGGCTCGCCACCAAATGTGAACATCTGGGTTCTACCCCTGGGACCCACATGGTAGAAGGAGTAACCTGACTGTAAAGTTATCCTCTGACTTCCATATGGACAGCATCACACACATGCTGTGAACATCTCTCTCTCTCTCTCTCTCTCTCTCTCACACACACACACACACACACACACACACACACACACACACAAGCAAATAAGTAAATGCAATTAAAAATGGAAAAATAAGGCTCACATAAGTAACTGTGGTCAGGTAATAAACCATGTTAAACCAGAATCTAATACTAAGAGTAGAACCACATATTCAAGCAACCCTTATTGGACTTCTGGCTTAGCTCTCAGTTGTGGGAAAGCTTCGATTATTTTTTTTCCACTTAAAAAAACAAACAAAAAAACCCTGAAATTGTTAAGGACCCAAATAATTGCAAACCTTGAACAAAATTTCCTTATCTGCAAAGTGGGTGGCAGTGTACCACAGCCTTGGGATCAAGTGTGGGCATAGTAAATATGACTGTTTCTTCATTTAGGATTGTAGAATAGTTACGGATTAGTCATACTGGTTATAGTGTAAACCAGATGTTAGAGGCTTTTTTGTTGTTGTTTCTGTTGTTTGTTTTGTCATTTTTATTTTAATTCCACAGAAGCAAGCAGAATAGAATAAAAGTAAAAGCTAGGAGAAACAGACCCTAAGCTGGTATCGTATTCCCATGTAGAGACTCCTGGGTCTCCACAAGGGCCTGCTGCACAGGAAGCTCTCCCTCTCTCCAGTTAGCGTTATGTGGATGCACTTGCACAGTTTCTCCCACCGCGTTAGCGACTGTTCATTTTCTGTCCCCTTACTGTTCTGAGAGCTACGGGACTGTGATTCTTTTATCTGATTTCCTGATCATTGTCTGAGCCATAGCAATTGATGAATAAAAACTTGTTGAGTAGATCCAATAGAGCCACAAGTTCCTCCTGAGCCCTATCTGGCTCAACTCTAGAGAAAGGGGTTGGTTTGTATGGTGGTTTGAATGAGAATGCCCCCATCACCACACACACACACACACACACACACACACAGATTCATATGTTTAAATACTTGGCCCTTGGTTGGTAAAATGGTTGGGCAAGATTGAGAGGTACAGCCTTGCTAGAGGAGTTGTGGCTTTGTTAGAGGGGGTGTCACACACACACACACACACACACACACACACACACACACACACAACATTGCAGTTCTAAGATGTGTACAGTCAGCTGTTCCTGCCACCACGCCTTCACCCTGCTGTCATAAGCTCTAACCTTCTAAAACTAAAGCCCTATTACATGATGTCTTCTATAAGTTGCCTTAGTCACGGCGTCTTACCACAGTGATAGAAAAGTAGCTAACACTGTTTGTGTCAGAGCAAGACCCAGAATGAGATCCACAAAGACTTCTCCCACCCCAAGATTCCAGTCTAGTTGTCACCTGAAAGGCAGAAAGGACATTACTCTGTGGGCACTGAAGAGTGAGCCAAACTTCTCACCACCCACTTTAAACTAAGTGATTATAAACACCAAAAAGGCAGAAGAAGAGGGGAAACCACCTTAAATAGGAAAATCGGGAGTTTGAGATAACCGAGTGGCTTGCTGAGTCTGGGCTGCAGCGGGCAGGGACAGAGCCTGTGGAAACTAAGCCACTCTCACCCCTGGAATCCCACAAGGTTTCACTGCAAAACTTTCTGCAAGGCATCCTTATCTAGGGTGAGGACTGTTAGCAGAGAAAACAGAACACATCCAAAGTCCTTGAGTACACACGCTAGTGACTAAGGGCCGCAGACTCTGACCCGTGTGCCAAGCACACCCTCCCGTCTGCTTTTGTGAGTAGCCTCCTCGGAATGCAGCCACACTCATTTGTTTACGTACTGCCCAGAGCTGTTTCTGCACCACAGCTGTGGAGTGGAGGAGCGCTGACAGAGAACATATGGCCCACAGCGCCTGAAAAATTTACTATCTGACTCTATCTTTTTTTAAGCTTGCTAATGTGGGATGTGATAGCTCAGGCCCATAATCCTAGCACTTGTGAAGTGGAAGCAGGAGAATAAAGGTTCAAGGTCACCCTGCTCTAGGAGATTCTCTCTCAAAAATTAAAAGACAAACAAGTTGGCCAATACTGCCATAGACTCCATTGGCACCAACCCCGTGCTGGGGGCCTCAGGCAAGACACTGGGCCATTTTGACTTTCTGTGTTCACAGAACTTCCTGCCACATGTGGTTGCCCTGAAACAGACACACTGCTCAGAAACAGCACATGTTGAATGGAAGCTTTCTGCTAGTCCAGTATTTTCCTTATGGATGCTTACTGTAAGTCCCGAGGCCTGCTGAGAGGCGACCCCCACCAACTCCACCTGACTCTGCATCCTTTGTTAGCCAGGGACTAGCAACCTCTCTGCCTGAGTCCCAGGGATCACCAATACCTGTCTAACTTATTCACATGACCCTACCGATTTCTGGCTGCTATTCCATCTACCTGAAAGGCCATTCGCTACCACTCTCCTCTTTCCAAACATCACACTCAGCCCTTGGCACTCTCCTCAGACATTTTATCCAGATCTGTCACACAGAACCCCCCATCCCTACTCCCAGATGACTTCTGTCACACAGACCCTCCCATCCCTACTCCCAGATGTCTTTGGTCACACAGACCCCCCCATCCCTACTCCCAGATGATTTCTGTCACGCAGTTTGACCTCTCCCTGCCCCAACTCCATCCCTCCCTAGAAGTGTTCTCTCCTCTGAACTGCCTTTGCTTGCTTTACCTTGAACTTGTTGAGAATGGAAATCCTTTAAGAGGAGCTGAAGAAATCCATGACAGTGGTTGCAACCTCTTTGGGGGTTGAACGACCCTCTCACAGGGGTCACCTAAGACCATCCTGCATATCAGATATTTACATTGTGATTCATAACAGTAGCAAAATTACAGTTATGAAGTAGCAATGGAAGTAATTTTGTGGTTAGGGGTCACCACAGCTTGAGGAAGTGTATTGAAGGGCTGCAGCATTAGGGAGGTTAAGAACCACTGGTCCATGACATCAAGACCCACTGAATATATTCTTCCTGGGAATCAATGCCAGGAAAAATTTTGCTCTGACTGACACATTTGTTCGTGTTCTTTTATTTGACAGTCAGAACCTCAGAAGGCCTTCTTTCCCCTTTCTACTTCAGCTACCAGGAAGTTTCAAGAGAAATTAAAATTGGCCACACCCAGGGGTGAGGAGACACCTGTTATTCTGTCTTTGTTCTTTGTCCTTTTTCCTCTCTTTTACAAGCTCTCTCCATAGGACTGGGTGATCCATACAGGCTAAATAAGTGCAGCATTCCTGCATGTCCTCCCAATGAAATGACTATTTTACAAAGGGACAATAACCTTCCATCTGGAGGCGCTTCCTGGGACCCCTGAAGTACTTCTGAATCTCTTAATGTCGCTGGTTGTATCTGGGGAAGGGAATGTTGTTGGTTAGTGAATGTCTCCTCCAAAGAATTCAAATAAAAACCTCAAAAACTGGAACTACTGAATATTAAAATTAAAAGACCCTGGGGTTGGAGAGATGACTCAGTGGCTAAGAGTGGCTGCTCTTCCAGAAGAGCCGAGTTCAGTTCTCAGCATCCATATGGCCCCTTGCAGCCATCTGTAACTCCAGTTCCAAAGGATCCCATGCCCTCTTCTGGCCTCAGCAGGCACTAGGCACCTAAATCATGTGCAGACAAACATGCAGGGAAAATAGCCATACACAAAAAGTTAAAACAAATAAAATTGTACAGACTGAAAGGACTCTAAAATGAGCTCCTAGAACAACAGAGAGAAAAGCAATGAAAACATGAGCAAGGACTTTTCAAAATAAGCCTTTCCCTGGAAAGTTTGTTCGAATCTCAGCTTAATTTTATTGAGATGGGGTGTTTTCTCACCTAGCCTTGATCCTTCCTGCTCACCCCAGACCTGCGACAAACATCAAACCAAAGCCTCAAAGTCAGTTACTGGGAAACCCTGATGGAGGAGGGGGTCAGGAAGACTTTGGGTTCCCCCAAGTTTCATCCCAGAGGACTGTCAATTGCCCTGGTGACGGCCTCTGAAAGCCTATACTACAGAGCTTATTTTTACTGGACAATACCCAGATCTTACTCATTTAAAAGAAAATAACAACAACAATAACAACAAAATGGAAGGATAATTAAACATTGCCACTGTGTGATAAAAAGAAAATATTTGGGACAAGTAGGAATCGAGGGCAGAGCATGTAGCTCAGTTGAAGAAGATTCTCTTGGTATTCGTGAGGCCCTGGGTTCAGCCCTTGGCAATCACTAAAAGGAACTACATACAAGGAACTGGCAAAAGCACATAAAAGCAAAAGTGGAGGAATACCATTTCCATATGGGGCTTTGTGAAGCCCCAGCCTCTCCAGGAAGGAAGACCAGGTGCATGTGCGCTCAGAAGAAACTCCTGAGAGTGACACAGATTAATATAGTAATCACAGTCCTTGGGAACCCACTGAGAAAATAAATGGAAGGAAGGAAATGAAACAGTATATACTATAAAATATTTACTTAGCATGAGATAAGCAGTGATTTGGAAGAAATGAAAGTTGAAAAGGATATGAGACAAAACACAAACAAAATGATAAAATGGCATCTAAAGATGATCTTTGAGTGATTATGTGATTATTAACTATGAATGGGTTAAACACTTCAGACAGAGGTAGACACTGGCAGAATAGATATTTTAGATGACCGTAGTGTATGCACACTTTAGACTCAAAGACACATTAGAAAGAAAAAGTATATAAAAAGTACACACCATGCAACAGTTACAGATGGAGGTGAAGAAGCTACACTGATACTAATAAAAGCACCAAAATTATCACTAGAAACAATGTCAGTCATTTTGTCATGGTAAGACAGCCAAGAGAACAGGAAACAAGCTTATCATAAGTACATGTGTATGATAAAGCTCAAAATGACATGTAGACCAACCTAACAGAACTGAAGAAGAACTAGACAACTCAGCAAAAAAAAAAAAAAAAAAAAGGACTGGATATATTAATGACCCATGTTCAATAACAGATTGCTGTGGGATAATGCTCTTGTACACTGTAAAGATTTGTCACTCATATTGGTTTAATAAAATGCTGATTGACCAGTAGCCAGGCAGGAAGTATAGGCGGGGCAACCAGACTAGGAGAATTCTGGGAAGAGGGGAGGCAGAAAATTCAGTCACCAGCCAGACACAAAGGAAGCAAAATGAGAATGCCTCACTGAGGAAAGGTACCAAGCCATGTGGCTAACCACAGATAAGAATTATAGGTTAAGTTGCAAGAGCAAGTTAATAATAAGCCTGAGCTAAAAGGCCAAACAGTTTATAATTAATATAAGTCTCTTATCAGATGCGTGTGTTGCAGACATTTTCTCCCAATCTTGCTGACTCAGATCCAGAATACATGAAATCTTACAGTCAACAATAAAGAGGCAAAGGACCCTATTTTAAAACTGGTAAATGACTTGGGCAAATGTTTCTCCAAAACAATATATAATACCCATGAAACAATGTTGAATATCTTTAGTTACTAAGAAAATGCAGATTAAAACCACAATGGAAAAATTGAGATTCCATCCCACCCCGCTAGGATGGCTAAAATGAAACATGTACAGTAGTAAATACAGTGAGGATATGGGGCAGCCAGGTCATCACACATTAGTCACCAGGGGATCACATGATGCAACCTCTTTGGAAAAATAGTCTTCAGTTCCCCAAGCATTTCACTATAAAGTTATAAATACTTTATAATTCTGTAATCCCACTCCTAGGTAATACTCAAGAGAACTACATGTTCATTACAAGTGAACCCTGTTTGGTCAAAAGTGAGACCCCAGCCCCCTGACACCCCTATATCCAAGGACTCTGGGATGTTTGGGTGAAAGCATCACCCCAGCCCCGGCACCCATCCTTGGAGCAGGTATGGAGCAGGAAGCTCCATTTCAAGCCCCCTCCCCTGGGAGTCACCTTGGTCTGGACTCCACCTCTAGGAAAGTCCACCAAGCAGTGACCCCTCCCCAGGGAGGGTCAGGACCACTCCCACCGGCTGTTTAGGCTGCTGCCCAGAAAAGGAATGCATGGTCTCTGGGTTTTGCGTGGTCTCCCCTGCTTTCTCCCCCTTGCCATGCTGTCCTGGCCACCCGGGGAGCTGCATTAAACGTGGGCATCTTTTATTCGGTCTAATTAGGTCTGACTGAAATTATTTGCATCGGTAGAGAGACTCGTCTTAAGAAATATACCTAATAAATCCCATGTTCACTTGTTCACGAATGTCCATTACTTACCATAGCCACAGATGGAAACAACTTACATATCCATCAACTAAAGAATGATATAAACAAATATGGCATAGCCACAAAATATTGTTCGGCAATAAAAATTACGAATGGTTGGCTAGCAAGATGGCTTAGCAGATAAAGGCTTTTGCTGCCAAGCCTGACAACCTAGTTCAGTGCCCAGGATCCTCCTGAAGAAGAGAAGGGACTGACCTCCACACAGAAAATAAACAAACAAATGTAAAGACAAAGAAGTTAAACGTAATGGAATACTGACATATGTGACATAAATGAGCCTTGGAAACATCATATTAATTGAAAGCAACCAGTTACAAAACTGACCCCATTTGTAGTTAGGTCGATGAGGATACATAGCAGGTCTGTGATTGATTCCCAGTGCAGGATCAGAGTGGGGAGTGGGGAGTCCTGCTGCTGCTGGTTTCAGGGATTGAAGGAGGGGGTCCTGAAGGTAATTGGCAGTTTGGTAGCAATAAGACTTAACACAGCTACATGAAACAGTAGAAACTAAAATGTACTTTGAGCTGCAAATTAAATTGTAAGGGCACAGATGTATTGCATGTGATTAAACGTCAATGAGGTTATTATCAAGAGCTCCTGAAAGACAATATCCGCCTGAATACCTGTAAGAGCAACACACACTCTCACACAGTGAAGGCTGTGTGGGATAGCTACTTGGGATTTTTTTCTAACTACGGGACTCCCTGGCATTTACCACAGTATCTGGCACACCAGAAAGGCTCCCATGGTATAATATGATTACTCAGAGACAGATTCCCCTCACTGAGAAGGAGAAGTGGACCCAGGAGGTTCCAACCCCTAACCATGAAGCTGTCTTCAAATGATACCCACTGGCAAAAGGAAAATCACCTTTCTTCCATGAAGCCACAGTAGGTATATTAACCACACTGCAGGACAGGGTCTGTGCTAAGTAGTAGCTGGCCAGCACAAAACTAACTCATTGTTTTGTTTTTGTTGCTTTGGGTTTTGGGGGTTTTGGAGGGGGGATTTCTTGTCTGTTTGTTTATTTGAATCCTGTTTCATTTTGCTTTGTTCTGGTATTTTTTGAGTCATTGGTCTTTTACTTATCTATTTTGATGTTCATTTCCATGGGAGGTTTTTTTTTCCCTTTTTTTTTCCCATGGGAGGTTTTTGCATTTGTTTTTGTTTGTTGAGGACTCAATATTTTTTTTATTTTAAGAGAGAGAAAAAGAACATAAAATCGGTTAAGTAGGGAGAAGGACAGAATCTGGGAGGAGCTAGGGGAGGGAAAACATGATCAAAATACATATTATGAAAATTTATTTCAATAAAACTGATTTTGCCTCCAAAAACTGCTGACTCAGCATTTCATAGTCATCCTTTCAAATAAAAAATGTAAGTATTGTATAATAGACCTTTTATCATTATCCTACATATATAACTAAGGTGTGTATATATATTATATTTTATATTCCTAGAACTTAATATAGAGAATGGGATATGTAATCTTTCATATGCATGAACTATTTACTGATATTTTTTAAACTGTAAATAGCTACTTCTGGAGAACTTGGGGCACAGAAACTTGCAAGGGAATCCTTGTTTTTCAATGTATTATCTTCAATAATGGTAAATTATCTTGTTTTTACTCTAAGTAATGATTTTATTTTAGGGAGAAAAATTCCTTATTTGGGGACCAATCATTGTGTCCTAGCATCTATTCAATACTTGGTTCCTTGCTTGTAAGTACCCCTTCAGGAGTAGTCCATGCTGTTTTCCGCCTAATAGTGCATAGGACAGGATCAAAAAGAACATATGGGATGGGCATCTGAACGTCCCTTGATGACACTGGCCACTAAACTTGTCACTAATCACGAGAAAGCTTGCCTCCATACTCCAAGCCCCTTTCTTCGCCTTACCTGAGCACCCCCACTCTCTCTTAACCATCAGAAGCAGGAAACACACAACAGCAACACGAGGGTGGTGAGCCCGTGGGCTAACCACCTCGGTTACCGCTCAACTGCCCACACAAGCACAAAGCAAGTGCCTAGTTCTAGGCTTGACACAATGTCTGCCTACAAGAACTCTGACCATACTTTGAGTACTTCAGACTCTCCCAAAAAAAACTTTAGGTCTCTGACTCTGTGCCCCCTATCTAAAAGGCCCACAGCTTTAAGAATCTGCCAAAAAAAAAAAAAAGCCTCTTTAGAGGAACTAGGAACCTGGCAGCTCTTGCTATAGCTAGCTGGTCTCAGACTCAACTGGAAGATTCCTGATTCCAACTAATTCTATGAACATAGCAACCAAGACAGCGGCTTCTAAAGGGAGTGTTATTGAGTCACAGCAGGACTTGGTTTCTAGACTTCTAATTCCAGCCAGTCTTCCAGTAGCTGCTAGCTTCTTGTGGTCCCCAGTTCACGTCTCCTCTATACCACCCTCATCATCTAAGAACAGCTCCCTCCCTCCCTCTGTCTTGTTCTCTCTCTCTCCACACATGCCTTTAGGATCTCAGTATTCTTGACAACTAAACCAGAGCTGAGAGCACAGGATGGCCGGGAGCTGGGGACAGGGATAATCTGGAACTGAAAATATACAGTAACATGAGCAACCTTGCTTTAGCTGCTTAAAACCCGACTTTCCTGAAGCCAAGTTCCAAGATGTATATGACTATACCATTTCAAAATTTCATTGAAACCCATCTTTTGGGTCTGTCCAGAGGCATTCAGACTCCTAGGATGTTCAGAAATGGATGCAGAAGAGGCTGACAGGCCTTCCTTTGACCCCACCCCCTGCTGTCTGTGTCAAAATTCTCTCCCTGGCACCTAAGACAAAGGCAGTGGGGAGCTCAAAAGACATCTGAATTTTTGTAAGAGAGAGGGGAACAGAAAGAAATACAGTGAGCAGAGAGAAATACATAGAGAAAGAGAGTTCACTGGGCACTTAACCATTGTCTAATTGCCTACATACCCACGATTACCATGGTGCCCGTGCTGGCTAGTTTTATGTCAACTTGACACAAGCTAAAGTCATCTGAGAGGAGGGAGCCTCAGTTAACAAAATGCCTCTATAAAGACAGTCTGTAGGCAAGCCTGTAAGACATTTCTGATTTAGTGGATTAATCAAGGAGGGCCCAGCCACTTCTGGGCTGGTGGTCCTGGGTTCTGTAAGAAAGCAGGCTGAGCAAGACAAAGGAAGCAAACCAGTAAGCAGCTCCCCTCCACAGTCTCTGCATCAGCTCCTGCCTCTAGTTTCCTGCCCTGTCTGAGATCCTGTCCTGACTCCTTCAGTGATGGACCAGAGTATGGAAGTGTGAGCCAAATAAACCCTTCCCTTCCCAACTTGCTTTTGGTTCTGATGTTTCATCTCAACAATAGAGACCATAACTATGGCCATGCCTAAAATGCAGAAGCTAGCCTTGAGCTAGTTTCCCCTCAAATGCCTCCCTGCTCAGCCCTAGGAAGCATCTCACTTTATTCTAGGAGCTGTTCAAAATTGTGAATGGAGTATCAGAACACGAATCTTATACAGAGTGAAATGAAAGGTTTTAAGACCTCTGTGGGGTTTAATGAAGTGCATCAAGGCTTGGTAGAGATGGGACCGCCGACTGCCCATGAGTAAAGGAGAACCCTGGTGGCCCTGGACTGGTGAAAGCAGAGAGCTCAAGCAAGCAGGTGGCAAGGTGCATGGGTGAGACTGAGTATCAGGGATCTAAAGGATGCTTGGATATATTTTGGACATATTTTTGCAAAACTGAAGGTTTTTCAGAAAGCACCAACCAAGAAATTAATAGCAAAACAAAATGCTAATATCCAGTTTTCCCACGAAGCTAAGGGCCAAGGGACCCTTCCACTACCATGTGGTTATTCTGAGGCTCGATACATGGTGAAAGTAGATGTGACTGCCTGAGTCTCGGGTACATTTTAAAGATGAGGGCCCAATTAAGCATTTTTTTTCACCATAAAATTTTACACCCTGCTTCATGGTATTCATTTACTTTGTGTCCTTTCCAGAATCCCAGCTGCCTTCAAGTAGTGAAGACCCCCCTGAAGGGGCCACAGTCCTCAGTATAACTGCCCTCTTTGAATTATGTAATCTCAGCCAGTCACAGGGTAGCTTGTTTTGGAAACACGCAAGTAAGAGTGACACGGTAATCATTACAAAGCCTGTCTGTATTTCGGGGACTTTAAAGCATTCATTTCTCACAGTGGTACTGTAAGACAAATACCATTGTTATCCACCTCTGACTGAAGAGGAAACCAGGTATAACTGGTCCAAGGCCACAGAACTCCCAGCAGCTAGGGCTGCATGGTAGCTGCAGGACCCACGGTTTTCCATCACAATTTCCACATAGCATGTGCATTTGGACTTGGCTTCTTGAGAGAAAGAACACCATTTCTCCCTAAGGCAGGGACTCACCTGGATGTATTTAGGTTCCGATAAAGCTGCCCGAGGGACTCCAGTAACCGCCCCTCCATCTCCCGGTCCCTGAGTTGCTGAGCCAGGGCCAGCCAGTGTTCGTGATATGTAATGCACGCATCAGGGTTTGGGGACACCGAGCTGTAGAAATGGCAGAGGGATTTGGTGACCTGAAGCTGACCTGAACATAAAGCAGGGACATGAATGAGACATGGGCAAAGCATGTGCCAATGCTTTCTTCCCCAATGCTTCCAGCAATATGAGACATACTCACTGTTTAAGTGCCGATGCCTTAAGCCAAACAGCAATGCCATTTCATAACAAAGGCGACTATTGACCAGCTGCTGTCCAGACACCAGAGCTTGTCCCAACCAGAGTAACACTTGTATCAATTCCATATCTGTCTCCTTGCTGGCTTGGAGTTCAGAATATAGTCGGACAGCTTGCAGAAGATAACCCCTGGCTGACTGCTGCATGCACGACTTAAGGGTCAAGTGGCCGAGATTGGCCATAGACACGGCCTGGTTACGCACATTCCCCATCTCCCGAGCCCTGATCAAAGCTCGGAGGTAGCTCTTGGCTGCCCTGTTTGTCCGGCCTTCGTCTTGAAATGCAAGTCCCAGGAGGTTATGGACCACGCCCCTCTGCATCAAGCATTCTGTCTCCCTCAAGCAACACAGTAGTGGTTCAAGGATCTCCAGAGCTTTCTTTGTCTGCCTGGCTAAGAGGTAAGCCCAGGCCAGACAAAGAGACGATTCAAAGGCTTCTTGCTCACCTAGTAGCTTCCCTAACGCCTGGGCCTGGCTCAGGTAGTAGACAGAACCATCAGGAGACCTATACTGGAGGTACATTTTGGACAGAATGAGACACAAGGTCCTCTGGGTGCTCGGGTCAGTCTGCTCTTCACAGGCAGCCAGGGCCTGCCTGAGGGTTGGGCAGGCCAGCGCAGAAACTTCACCCCAGCTTGAGGAAGGAACACCAAGGATCTTAGTGGCATTCTGGAGAATGAAATAGGCCTGCCAAATGGAAACAGACAGCTCCCGGGCACTCTGGGGACCACGTTTCTGAACAGAGGCCACTGCAAGATGTGGAAGGTATTTCTTGTCATACAGAAAACTCAACATGGTGACTGTAGCCTCCGAGGCAGGAGGATGTCCAGAAAGCAGCTGCAGGCGCTCGGCAAATGGCAGAACGTCCTCATGCCGGCCAAGGCTCAGGAGCAAACGGATGGCCAGGAAGCAGGACCTGGCCTCCAGAGGGCCACTCCCCACCACAATCCCTTGGCGCAGCACATAGGCCACCACATCAAGCTCGTTCTTGGCACTGAACTCACGGTCAGGCAGGCAGGCTAGCAGAGCACCTGCCTTTTCAAGCAAGGCCGGGCCTTTATGCCTTAGCCTTTGCCTCAGATAGATGGCTGCCAAATTGATGTACAGAGCAGACACTAGGGAGAGGTCCTCAAATGCCCCATCCAGGACCTGGATGGCCTCCTCAAAGTATACCCTGGCCTGGGAAAGTTTGATCTTCCTGATGCTTAGTCGGCCCAGGAGGAAGCAGAGCCGGGCATGGGCCCACGTCATGTGGCCCATCTTGGCCCACTTTCGTGAGGTCTCTAGGTAGGCCACTAGTTCATCCTCCTCAGAGAAGCTGTAAAAGGAGGAAGTAAGGAAAGAGAAGGAGAAATCATAGAGGCTCTTAAAGTGGTCGCTGTAGCCCTCGTGATCCAGAAAAGCCAAGATGGGGGCAAAGTGCTCTGCTTCGTCCTCTTCCAAACTCGTGCTCAGGTCCATGAACAGTTCCGGGTCATCGAGGTCGTCAGGCTCTGGAAGGTGATAGCTGTCAGAGGAGGCTGAGAGGAGCTCTTCCTCGGGGCTGGAGTCCACAGAACTGCTGGAGCGTCTGGAGTCCAGGGTCTGTCGCTCCTCCCAGGTCCCACCAGACCTGGTCTCCTTGAAGCCCTCAGGCTGAGACGCTGTAAGGACAGGCAGAGTTGAGCATCCCTGAGTGTCTGCAACTAGGGCAGTCAGCTCCTGGCAAGAGAATAGATGAGCTGACCTGAGGATAAGAGGTCGGGCTCAGCGCAGTCGCTACTCACCGCTCAGATCATTCTGGAGATTCTGGATGGATTCGAACTCACCTAGGTAGAGATGAAGGACAGGCCTAGTATTAGGTCAGAACACGTCACCATGCTGCTGACCCCTGAGGAGCGTTTGAGTTGAAGTAAGGATAAGAATGGGCAGTCTTTACCCCCTCAACAACAGCTTCAGAGTTTCCATCATCCCGTTTAACTCACACACTCTACAGTGGGGGCAGGTCAGAGAAGAAAATGTGGAAGCAAGAAGAAAATGTGAGCATGCAGGGAGGGGGGTGTTAATCTGGGGAGATGCAAGGTCTAAATCTCTCAGTTACTTTATAGCAGAGCTGGAGAGAACCATCATCACAGGGCACCTCCAACAGGCTGTGCTACAGGGTATCATTCCTGCTCCCTTCCTGTTCTCCCTCCCCCTCCTGCTTCTTTACTCCATCCTCCCATCATCCACCCATTTGACAGACAGGCATTCTTCTGTGTGCATTAAATGTGCCAAGACTGGGGACCACGAAAGCTCATGTTTAAAGGAACAAAAATGCATCTGAGGCCCCCAGTTTTGTTCCCTCAAGTAATTTGATGGGGTACGCTCTGTGGTTTTAAATGTTTTGGCTTTGAGCTAGTTGCAGGTCTAAGCAGAGAATGAAGACGGTCCGGAGCCAAGGAGGACAGGAGAAACCGCAAATACAGATCTGTGGCTCACACCAAAACACAAGGAGCTGGCCCAAGTCCCAGAACTGATGTGAACACACAGGTGAAGGATTTAAAGGGAAAAGGAAAAAGATGGGGGAGGAGGGCGTGTTAATAGGCACATCAATATTTCTAGAAAGAAACACAAAAAGCAGAGAGCTGAGAGAATCATAAAGGCCGGGTGACTTATACTAGTTACCCAATGCTCCAAAAGTGGGAAAAATCTAGGTAAGAACCAAGAAGATGCATGGAGTACAGGCAAGGGAAGCATGTTCTTGACTAAAGAGCCCCCCACTAATGGGGCCGGTGGAGGTCAAGGCTACACAGCCCTCAGGACAGCAACAGCTAGAGGGAAGAGTCCACTTTTCCCTGAGAACACAGCAGCAGTGTGGTCCCCACACCTTGAAGCAGTAAACTCTAGGAGCAGCAGTCCCCATCAAGCCCAGCCTTTTCCTGCTCTCCTATGGGGAGAGCTTCTGGGCTCCTCATTGCAGATACTCCAACGTGCAACTTAGAAAGGGTGAAAGGCCCCCCACCGCTGAAGTTGGGAGAGCCAGGAGTTTGACTCAGAAAGCTGTTCGCATGCCCTGGCCTTTCCAGTGTTGAAAGACACATGCCCATCTTCATGTGGCCGTTTCTCTTGGGGCCAGGACACTGAAAGCACATGCTGTATCATCACAAGACGGGACCAGACTCAGAGACTCACTCCTTGCCCAGGGCATCAGCCCTAAAACAGCTGGCATTGGCTAATAATCTGGTTCCCCTACTGGCTGCCTTGAGGCTGAGGCCTACACAACCATAAGGCATAGCCCACAGCCAGACAGGTTGACTCCTGGTCTTTATACAAGCAGCGGCATGCTTCCTGGGATCTGCTTTTGGATCTTCCAGCAGTAAACAATTGGATCCAAGTCTGTCACCAACCACTGCTGCCCTCCCGCTCCCTGAGCAAGTACTCCTTGATGTTCAGAGCTCTGCTTCCCCCATCAGGAGGTGCTCAGAACTTCAGTTTCCTGGCTGAGCCCGGCAGATCTGCTACAGTAAGAATGTTTGGCTAGGGCTGAGTGTTGATATCTGGGTTTTGTACTCCTCACAAATACATGAAGAGAACCTCAAAACCCCTCTCTTCCTGGGAACTGATCTGAGAGGCCCTTGAGGAGAATCTCTGGCTAGTGCCATGAAATGTAACCATCTAATTCAGTCACATAGAAACAGACATGCTACTACCACTGAAACGTAGGAGAAAAAGAACCTTTCATCAGCGCTATCAGTGAGAGTAACTGTACTCCTTTACACAAAGCAGTGGGCCTTTCCTATCATAAATAAATTGTTATCATTTATTTGTTCACTATTCATTCATTCATTCAGCATTGCCAAAAACTATGCTAGGCAAGGTAGATCCACTCCTAAGACTGATACATCCAACAACTCAGGGTCGTCTTATATCTGGGGTAGTGTGATGAAATAGGTTGCCTTGGCTAGCAGGTGTCCTGGGTCATGTACTAATATTCTTAGGCCTCAGTTTCCTAATCTATAAAACAAGGGTCGAGATCATCTCTGAGATCTCTTTCTAGTTACTTGTGAGATTTCTGAATTGGTACCTAGCCAGCCCTGTGACCTTTAGCCATGATTCAGGAAGTGCTTCCTTTCCTTGGGATAAAGAGTCAATACAGCTGACCATCCAGAATAAAGGCAAGTTGGTTTTGTGTGTCATAGTTGCTAGATAACACTATGTGTGCAATCCAGAAAGATCTGAAATCTACAGGGAAACTCCGCAATCAAATACAAATCAAATGAGTAGTGATTGCAGCCCCAAATCCCTAAACAGGGTTTACAAAGAGTTTATTTAACTGGCTTAAGGACTGCTTTCCAGCCTTTAGAAAGCCTGAGCTTTCTCCGGGTCTGAGACGCAACACTCACTAAGCCGGTAGACAGAAGTGATGTCAGTGTGAGCAAGCGCACGTAAGAAGCTGGAACACTCAGCCTTCCTGTCACTTCCCGGGGCCCAGAGAGAACATCTTTCCTCCTCACTGAAAAAGGCAGAGTTCTTGCTCCTGGATGAGGCAGAAAATAGACACAGGTTAGCGCTGGGCTTCCCCACCTTCCTCTCTCCACGCCAGGATGTGGTGAAGCTTAGCGAAGAGGGCTCGTCCATGGTTGATACCAATTCCTCACTGGTGCAAGCTGTGTTTCACTGCGGGAGAAGAAAGGGGAGTTGTACGGTGGTGAGTGGGTCAAGCAGAGGTGGAAACGCCCCTTCTACTAAAATTCCATCTCCCCCGAGGAAAAAAGTCCTGTCCCTCAAACTCTAATGGCATCAGTTTGAAATAGGAGTGACAGGAATTGATACCTCAAGGACCAGGATTTAAGGAAACCATGAAAAGTTCCTTTCTCCTTCATTTATTTCCAGGTAGTCAGGCACAAATGGTACCTGTCTAGAAGAACAGCAAAGAAAGCTCCCCTGTGATCAGAAGGAACCCTATATGGTTGTTAAGATTTGATTCCACGACACAGAAAAGCACACTATGTGACACTAGGAAAGGAAAGGAATTACTAGGGGACAGAAAGTGAGTGGGGGGGGGGGAGGCTGGAAAAGCAATCATAACCTGAAGATCACTTTGAGCGCAGTCTATGTGTGACCTACCAGTAAGGTCTCATTTGCATCTTAGAGGTTATTTTGAAAACTACAAATGCCTGACAGAGCACATCCTGTATTTATCTGGTCACGCTGCAAGATCCTTCTCAAGCCGGTGTGCGACCCCTGAAATCCCAGCACTCCTTGGGAGGCTGAGACAGAGGAATGCTTTGAATTCAAGATCACACTCGACTAATGAGTTCTAGACCAGCCAGCCTGGGCTACAGAGTGCGACTGAGACAGGAGAGTAGGGCAGAGAGCAAGGTCAGGAAAACCTTGGGCAAAAGCAGCAAAATTAATATAAGAGAAAAAAAAACTGGCAATGAGGAAAGCCAGACGCCCTCACCCACGTACCTCACACCCCACACCCCCAGCCAAGGCCAGCTAGAACTGGTTGGAGCCACTGTTGCAGGTGCCGGGGCACACCAGAGTGTCTGAAGGTGACCAGCCTGCAGCTCATTATAAATTTCATATTAACAGGGAGCATACACCAAGAAGCCGACCCTACCCAAATGACCCCCCAAAATATATACCACTGGGATGTAAAGAGCCCCATTCTTTGTATCACGCCTTCCTTTCAGAGGCTAAAGTCTTCCCCCTGCCCTGGCTGTCTTCCAACCTCGAGAGCACACCTTTCTCCTTCTGCTACCATCCACTGCACATGCCTGCTCAGTTTCTTGCTCTAAACCTGAAAATCCCAGCAGATGCTTCTGAACCCCAATGTCCACAGAATCATTGTGCCCAAACAGAACACAAAACACAGAAATTTTATATATATATAGTACCAAACAATTTAAAAGCAAATTCTTCAAAACCCCAAAATGCATAGCAGCTAATATATTTGAGAGATGTTACCACACTGTTATTTAATCTCCACAGTTGCTCTTTAGGCAGGGACTAGTCTTACAGATAAAAACCTTACAGATTAAAAAGAGTTAATTGGTGATTGAGAAGCGAAAGAGCCTCTGTAGTCAGGGCAGGGATGCGTGGCTGTGATCAGGACCTTGCTGTCTGTCCCCGTAGCCCAGGCAAGAGCAGCTGGAAAGCAGGCAAGAGGCCAGCGACTGCGGGGATTGCTC
This sequence comes from Ondatra zibethicus, assembly GCA_004026605.1. Classification (NCBI taxonomy): domain Eukaryota; kingdom Metazoa; phylum Chordata; class Mammalia; order Rodentia; family Cricetidae; genus Ondatra; species Ondatra zibethicus. Next base: position 33,021 of record PVIU01012798.1, on the reverse strand, counting down.
AAGGTCGCTCCCCTCCTCCCTGGCAGACTGCACTAGAGCCCTGCTCGGACACCTGGCTCGCAGTTCTTTCCCCACAGGTGTGAGCCCCACTCTTGACCTGGTCTCCAGAGTCCTCCTATTACCCTCAATTTTCAGCCTCAGAAGAGCTTACGACTAAAACCTTGGGTTGAGATACGAATATCTCCAAGGGGCCTAGAGTATGGCTCAGCCATTAGGAGTACATACTGCTCCTCCATACGATCTCAGTCCAGTTCCCAGTATCCACATTGGGTGACTCACAACCACCTGTAACTCCAGTTCCCAGGGATCCAATACCCTCATCTAGCCTCCGAGAGTACCAGTATGCACATGGTGCACATATGTTCACGCAGGCTCACACATGTATGCATAAATAAAATAATAAAGGCTGGGAATGGTGGCACACACCTTTAATCCCAGCATTCAGGAGGTAGAGGCAGACAGGTCTTTGTGAGTTCAAGGCTAACCTGATCTACTAAGTGAGTTCTAGGATAGCCAAGGCTGTTACACAGAGAAACCCTGTCTCGAAAAACCATCACAAAAAAAAAAAAAGGAAAAGAAAATGTTTGGGGGGCTGGAGAGATAGCTAACTGGTTAAGAGCACTGACTCTTCTTCCTGAGGACCCGGGTTCAATTCCCAGCAACCACATGGCAGCTCATAACTATCTGTAACTCCAGTTCTAGGGGATCCGACACCGTCCCACAGACATACAAGCAGAGAAAACACCAGTGCACATAAAATAATAAACCATTAAAAATAAAATAAATAGATTTTAAAATATATATTACATATGTGTCTATATATTATATATGTTTATATATGTGTTTATATTGTATGTGTTTATATATTGTATGTGTTTTTTATGTATGTATATATATATAGTTTTTGTAGATGCTGTAAATGTTACAACATATTCTGAATTTATCTGATCATTTGATATTCATAACAACTCTTTGTAAATTGTTTTTAATCCATGTTTGCTGATGAATATGACTCAGGAGTATGTTCAGAATTGTCCAGCTGGAGGGTGGTAAAGCCAAGACTGAAAGTGGTGTCTTGTCCGTCAGCATCCATGTCCATTGCCTCAGAGCTTATCTGCCAGCACCCTGACTTCCAGGACTTTAAAGAGAATCCAAGAAACAGAGCAACCTACATATTATGGATTTCTAAACACAAAAATGGGGCTAGTGAACATGGCAAAGCACCTAATGACATGGCATGTGTTCCTAGGTTACTCTACCCCACACACATTCAAAGTCTGGAAGACCCATGAAAAAGAAAACTAGTTTAACAACCCCTTAAAGTTTAAAAGAGGAAAGAGAAATCTCAGAGATGCAGGATATAAGGATGAGAGGCGATAGCAGGTGTCCCAGAGACTCTAGCAGTTTAGCTGAGTTACAATCACCCTCCCTCCCCAGTCAGGGACAGGAAACTTGATCGTGACTCTGTGTGTATGAGGGAGTTGGACATAAGCTCTTTCCTAAAGCCCACAGTCTAGAAACACAGCAGTTTTCTTACACGGGACTGCAAAATGTCTTAATGCCTGTCATTCTGGTCACACCTTTCACCTCTGTGAGTCCTGTAGCCCCAGTGCCTTCACCATTGAAGGGTGTGGCATCCTAGCGTACGTGGTGTGATGCAGGCGCCACAGAGACTGCAACATTACAGGACCTGGACCATGAGCTGCTCAGATTTCAAGAGAAGCAAATGCAGAGACGCCCCCTGGCAAGGAGGTGTTCTTTGTTGCCGAATTCATGCAAGGCCCATGTTTCAAAAAGATGTTGAACACAGTTCATGTAACAAAATATGCAAACCAAGAAACATAAATTATGAAAGAAAACCAGAAGAATCCCAAAGCTAAGAAATACTGCAAAATTAGAAGCCACGGTCATGTGAAGTCTGACTTACAGTAAGCCTGGCTAAAACAAAGAAACAAGAAATGAAGAGGTGCAACTTCGAAGGTTGGATGGTTTTTAGAGCCACAGCCCTCAGAGGCAAAGGCCGCTCTGTAAATGGAAAGCAGAGACGTGCACATTAAGAGGGGCAAAAATGAGTTAGATGGCAGCTCAGCTGTGGCAGAAGAGAAAGTTAGAAAAGCTGAAGAATCCCCCAGGATGTGGCCTCCAGTGACAAAATGGTGGCCAGTGACAAAAAAAAAAAAAAAAAAAGCAGATTTGGAGAAAGACATGATGAGTCTTCAGGCTGAAGAAACCACCAAGTCCTGAGCAAAACAAATAAAAATAAATTTTTTAACAAGGAATTCATTTCTTAGAGGTCTTTCCAAGTTATCGACTTCTTGTTTGTTTGTTTGTTTGTTCTTACTTATGGGTTCAACTATCCACAATTTAAGTATTCGATTTAATGATATAAAGAAAATATAAATGATGGCTGGGCAGGGGTGGCACACGCCTTTAATCCCAGCACTCCAGCACTCTGAATTCAAGGCCAGCCTGGTCTACAGAGTAAGTTCCAGGACAGTCAGGACTATGTGGAGAAAATCTGTCTCGAAAAAACAAAGAAAAAAAGAAAAGGAAAGAAAAAAGAAAAGAATATAAATAGCATGAACACACACATCTGAAATAAACCAAAGGAAGAAGAAAATAATTAAGGCAAATGTTATAATCAATGGTGCAGAAAACAAAGATAGCCAGCAAAAGAAAACATGGTTCTCTGAAAACACTAATAAAATAGACAAAGCCCCAGCATGATGTGCTTGTATTTTTTTTCTTGCTACTTTCGCACACACACACATTCTTTGAAGATACTATTCTGTGCCTAGGCAAATTATCATTCAAGAGTATTTAATCCAAACAAGGGCTGAGGACTGGCGGTCTTGCAAGTTGTGGAATCTCAGTAGAAACTGCCAGAGAGTGAGAGTGAGCATTAGCAGTCAGCAGGGGCTAATCTGCTATCAACACCTGATAGGCACTGCTCTCGCCTTGGCAAAACTGTAAACCGCCAAGTTCTGAGAGGAAAAAAGACTGCCTACCTGCCAAGAAACAGCCGTGACACTAACAGCGTAATGTTGAGCAGCAAAAGTTGATGTCACGAGAAATAGAATTATAAACAGAAAAGCTATAAAGCGTAAAGGCGAACACAACAAAAGATACAATTTTTAACACTATGAAATTCGAGTTCTCTCCTACTCTCTTTTTGCTGGTTCTGAGCAACTGGTTTATCAGTCTCGCTTACTTTCTTTAGTTTAGATATCTGGGTGCCTTTCCTGTTGGTTGCACTTTGTTAAAATGGACTGTATCACAATGGGAACATAATGTTTACCAAAAAAAAAAAAAAAGATGTCAAAGTGCTTGCCATGTAAGGCACCTGTTCCCTTGCTCAGGGAGGCTGTGGAGACCCTGCCCAGTGCACTCTCACTAACGTCCAGTCTGCAAAGACAAAGGTCAATGTGGAAGAAAATGTCCCTCCCCGTTTCCAAGCAAAGCCATGGTCCAGCACTGAAGCACTGAGTTATCCTTGAATAGAGGATCCGCTAGCTTAAAAAGGCTGAGGAGCCAGAGGCTCTGCCCAAGCCCAGGCGACCCTTGAGGAGAAGATCCTCAGCTGGATTTGACAGTAAAAAGGAAAGTGCCTAATTTTGGCCACCTATTTGACCTTAAACACTCAACAGGAAAGTAAAATCAAATATTAAAATGATTGGTCTACTTCCTCCCTGAGGAGCAACCCAAGGGACCACACTCACCAGACATTAGGCTTAACTCCATATGAGTTGTCACGTAGGCAATTATGTATTACTAATGATTTTTTTTTAAGACAGGGTCTTACTATGTAGATCAAGCTGACCTTGAACTCACTAAGATCCTCCTGTTTCTGCTTCTACCTCTGCCTCCCAAGTGATGAGGTTAAAATGTGTGCCACCACACCCCACTTAGTGATTTTTCTCCTTGTTAAAAAAAATTTACCCAGATATTATGACTTTTGATCAGTTCAATCAAGAAAGCCAGGCCCATTATTTTAACCTACAAATTAAATGATGGTTAAATTATTTCTTCTCTTCCTCTTCCTCCTTCCATCCTCAGCCATCTGGAATGGACCTCCCACTGTGGTTCTAGCCACTCCAACACCTATTGAAGTGCCTGAAATCATTGTGAGTTCATCCATCACTCTCAAGTTCAGTCTTGGAAAAAAAAAAGAAGAAGAGGAAGAAGGAGAGGAGTCCAGTAGATGGATGAAACAGAAACTCTTCTGAGCCTCAAGACGTTCTAAAGTTCTTTCATTTGAACGGTTTAAAAAGTAACCTGTGCTCTCGTTTCTCCTGGTTCCATGTCTAGGACTTGTAATACTCATACCTCTTTCCTTTACTTCTCCCTCGCATCTCTTTCCAGGCACCAATCAAAGGCTTCCTTTCCTCACACCTGACAGTTATCCAAAGGAAGCAGCTGATGCAGTTTTGGTATCTTTCAGATAGACCCACTGGATGGAGTACCCCACACGCTACACCTGATACCCATACCCAGTTGGAAAAAGCCGGGTCAGTCATCAATAGAATCCCATAATGGCAATCGGGGTTCCCTCTTCAGAGGGAAGAGGTAAGAACAGGAACTAGAAATTGGCCAATTTGCCTAAATGGGTTAAAAAAAAAAAAGAATCCCAAAGAAAAGTAGCCAGTTTCTTTCCTGGCTAAAATCAAGAAATGTCCTTGGGTTCTTGATAGTATCGTTCCTGCTAGAGGCCAGAGATGCCAGAACTGTTTGGGGGTGCTGATCCTTGATCTGGTTTTTAAGTGATTTTATGGTTACTTATTCAGAGTAGGGAATTACAGTAGCAATAAAGGCCCATTAAGAAAAAAAGACTTCTGGGACTGGAGAGATGGCTCAGTGGTTTAAAGCACTGTCTCTTCTTCCAGAGGTCCTGAGTTCAATTCCCAGCAACTACATGGTGGCTCGCAACCACCTGTAATGAGATCTGGTGCCCTCTTCTGGCCTGCAGGCATGTATACTATACAATAAATAAATAAATCTTAAAAAAAGAAAAGAAAACTTCTGAATGCTACCGTAGAGATGGCTCAGCCATTAAGAGCACTCGATTCTTCTCCAGGTGGCCAGGTTTGATTTCCCCTACTCATACGGTGGCTCAAACCATCTGTAACTCCAGTTCTAGGAGATCCAATGCCATCTTCTGGCCTCCAGTCCCCAGGCATGCACATGTTATACAGACATACATGCAGGCAAAACATCCAACCGCATAAAACAAAATCATAAAAGTTAAAGATTAAAAAGAAAAAAAAATCTTCTGGTCAGAAGAATCCAGCCTCTGGCCTAATGTTCCAGGTGGGCCAGGTCGATCACCTGGCCATGGGAGTAGTACCCCAAGAAAGGCAGATTATGTTTATGTCATGCTGAAGAGATAGGCAGAAGAATTTATCCTTTAATGAGATACTGGGTTTTTTTCTTCTTAGAATCCCCGCCCCTTACGCAGAAGTGCACCAGATTCGGCCATGTGACTTCTTAAATCTGTCCACTTTTTTAAATTATCCAGAAAAGTTTAACTTCTTTTCTTCTGACTTTCTCTTTTCTAAGTATGCTTTCCCTTATGATTTTGGTTTCCTTACCCTTTCTCCAAAGTTCCCCTCCCTTCCTGCATGTGGCTGACTTCCATGCTGGCTGAAATATTACAGGCTTTCCCCCATTCTATCCTCCTCCTCTGGGCAGTGGTTGAGATCTATAACTTGCCTGCCATGGGTTCCGTTTTCTTTCAAATGCAAATAAGATTGTTCTTGAACTTCAATAAATATAAAATAAAATAAATGCTTGCCGCAAGTTTCACAGGCTGGTTTTCTAGCTGCCATTACCGTGAATCTAGGTGGCTGCCATTAAAATCCTGTCAAAAGGAACTGCATCCTTTTGCTCTCTTGGACAAGCATCCCTTGGCCATGTGGCTAAAGTACCAGTGAAAGGCTATTCGGAAAACAACCCTGGGGAAATGTGGTTCTCAACACATGGACAACTGGGTATGCATACAGACATGTGCACAGACACATGCACATACCAACGCCATAAAAACTCCTATACATTCATGTTCCCACCATTTATGAGACACTAGGAAGAGTGTGATGTAAGCAAACACAGCCGTCTTTCTCAGAAACCCTTCACAAATAAACGGACACAGTCTAAGAGCAACACTTTGTCTAAGAGCGACACCCTGTGGCATTGACAGGCACACCGCCCAGGGATAATACACAGGAACTTCAGCAGTGTGCTGATGTGAGGCCAGACTGCTTGGCTGTCATACCTCTGATCATGACCTCTAAACTCATGCTCCACCCTTACTGTGCTCCAGGAACATCTGTAGTCAGTCCAAAGAGTACTTCTAGGGATATAAGGGTGCAGGGTCCCCCTATCTCTCCCACTGCTCCCTGGTTCCTGAGTCTCATCCCCTATCTACCAAATAAGCAGTTTCTGATGCATTGGATCCCACAGATGACCAGGGCACTGCCACATTTTTTGATGTGGACGATGCTGTTCCTCAGTGAGAGAGGATGACCTTATAGCTAAGCACCAAACCAACTTAGTGAGCCTGAGTTGTCATTTGGGCAGTGTCTGAGTCACAGAATCCCAAATACAATGAATAAACTTGAAAACCAACCTTTAACATCCTATTAAAACTGAACCTCAAAGATTAACACGCACAATGATGACAGCAATGCAATAATAAAAGCCAAGACATCAAACACTGACACACCGTACCAGGTTTGCACGTTCTGTGTGCATGATCTTTTCTAAGCTCATGGCGACCCTATCAGGTACAGCTAACATCACACACATTTTACAAATAGGAAAACTGAGGGCCAGGAAGATAACTCACCATGTGCAAAGCACAGAGCTGGTTAGTTCTTGAAGACATGAGGTCCACTGGCTACAGATATCTTTTAGCCAGTCTAACCCAGAAATCTGAAAAACAGTAAGCTACTATACCTCCAAATCCTTCCCTGCTGTCAGCCACAAAAGCCATTCCCCAGCCAGTCAGCCTCACCCACCGATGCCAGCATCAGTGTCAACCACACCAGCTCCTTCTTCGGGGGCTCCCTTTGGTAGTCTTTCTTCTTCCCTCCTCAGCTATGGAAATGGTTCTTCCTCCCACTAAGTCTCTGCTCTTTTCCTTCTTTCTCCCTCTCATCAGGACCTCCATTACAGGATTCAATACACTTGATGCTGGGATTCTAGGGTTCTAGATACAGGGCTTTGAATCCAAGCCCTTTCCTGGGATGTCCCCACTCTCCGCCCCCTACAAAAAAATAAAGTGGTCATTTAGACTGGCATCTTTCACCTGGCTGCCAGTTAGCCCCACCTTCTATAACTATCACAGCCCAAGCCCTTCTCAGAATGTTTAGATGGAGTTTTGGGGGGCAAGACACAGATATCCATATGTGCGACTTTCTCAGATTCTTTAACTTCCTGGTGGTTGCTACTGAGCACCAGAGTCTCCTCCCCATCCGCACTCCTCCTCCAGGATTCCAGCCTTAGCCTTGTCCCCAGACTCCTGCCTCCTAGTCAGTGCCCTGTTGATATATACCTCACCCAAAGCCAGGCAGCACCCATCACCTCTCAGCCTCTGCAGACATCCAGACACTCGCCATCCTCTGTAAGGTACAGGGAACACCCTGCACAGTCTCCCCACCTTCTGCCTCAGGGAAAGCCATGCCAGGTCTTGGCTGTACCAGTGTTCTCCAGGTAACCTGTCTCCAAGAGGATGACTTGCCTTTTTCCCATGATGCAAAGCTTAACTCAAAAGTCACCTTTCTCATAATAGCACTCGTGTGTGTGTGTGTGTGTGTGTGTGTCCCCTGTGCCTTCTTTGTATTTTTCTATATTTATTTTAATTAAAATATAATAACATCATTTCCCCCTTCCCTTTCCTCCCTCCAACTCCTCCCATATCCACTGTCTCCTGCCCCTCCCATTTCCTCTGCCTAACTCCCTCTCCTGAGAGTTCTGTTGACAGCCTTGTCCACTTTATAAATCCCTACTGTCCTCCACCTCTCCCAAGATGGCAAGGAGTGCCTTCCCTGTCCAAGGATTCAGATTTCGCACTTCTACATAGAAAAATGGCCTGTCTCCTCTCCCTAGAAATGGCAGATCACAGAGGGAGTTTCTGCCCTCTCTTGGCTGACTCTTTTTCAGGAGAGAGGAAATCCTGCTATAAATATTGAAAGCATTAGACAGTCCTTGGGTAGCCTTAGATATTCCTTATATAGCTGTAGCTATCTATTTCTTATGCAGCAAGATATTCCTTATGTAGCCATAGATATTCCTTTCGCAGCCATAGATATTTTTCATGTAGTCTTAGATATTCCTTACAGAGTCATAGATGTTCCTCATGTAGTCTTAGATAGTCCTAATGTAGCCATAAATGTTCTTTATGTGCTCACAGATACTCCTTATGTAGGCTTAAATATTCTTCATGTAACCTTAGAGATTCCTCAGATAACCTTAAATATTCCTTATATAGCCTTGGTTTTTCCTTTGATAGCCTTAGATAATCTCTGTGTAGCTTTAGATACCGCCCCCCCCTGTGGAAGACTATGGCCACAGTGACTTCACGTGTAGAGGCAGATTTACCTTTCCCTGTGTGCTTGCCTGAGCCTGACTTTCTGCCTTCCTATTACCTTGGGAAGCCCACCCATACAGACTGGGCAGTACTGCCTGTCTCTGCCCTTCCCATGACAGGGGGTTGGATCGACTGGCCAACCTGCTGCTAATTGATCAGATGCATAGGTCTGCTCCTCAGAACCAGCCCTTCCAGAATCAAGACAGAGAGGAGGAAAAGGTACCTCTCGTTCTCCTTGCCAGGGCTGACTTCACAAGTTCAAATTTTAGCCTGAACACCAAGTGTGTGAACATCTCCAAGGAACCTGCCTCCATGACCTACAAGAAATGTTATTGACCAAGCCAGTGATCTTCTGCTGTCTGTTTAGGTTCATCCATCGATTGGACATGGTAAGTGATGGGATCCAAAACCTGGTGCTGTAATCTTGGTGCAGAGCCTTTGGTCTTGAGGTTCTGCTTCTCCATTTGAGAAGAGCGAGGCCTCAAAGAACATCTATTGAAATGAATTGAGATAATTCTTTTTCTGATCAGCCCTCCTTCCTGGAACTTCCTGTGTCCACCTTGGATGTCAGAAGGAGCCCCTCTGGCTCCACATCCAGGGTACCCCCTCCACCCTCTGCAAAGCTGCTCAGAGGGGAAGGGAGCACTGGGGAAGGCATCTGGGGCATCAAACATACTCACACTGGGGAGCAGGAATCTGGATCTATGCTCCTGGTGGGGACAAAGCCCACTTCTCCCGAGGTCACTGACTTCCCAATGAACCACTGTAGCCCAGGGATAACAAAGCCAAGGATCTCAATGCTTTCTCCCTGAAGGAAGCTCAGTTCATCCTTTTCCACTTGTTCGTAATCCATCAGGGCCTTGCATCGTCCTCTGCCTGTAGAAAACAACTAGGTCAACTAGAAAGATATACAGGAGTGAACCTTCCCCTGTCTATCAGTGTGATACAGGCTGGAATATCCCAGCCTTAAGGAATTTCAATAATTTAGTCAGATCTCACACACACACACAAACACACACCCCAAAATCAAACTGGTAGAAATGGCCAGGGCTAGTAGGTTTTTCATTTTGCCAAACTAGAACAATACAAAAAGGAACTATAATCCAAATGCTGTTCACCATCATTTTTTTTTAGAAACAAAAGACACAAGTATAAGGAATGTATTCTCAGAATACAGAATATGCATGCCTTTAAACTCGATAAGCTTATAGGAAACTGGGATGTTCCTTGTATTATCCTCAACAGATTCTGCCACCATCGTACATATTCATCACCATGCTTGGCACAAGACCCCAGAGCAGTGCTTAAGTATCTTTACAGCAGAAGATGCCTACATCTCCTTCCAGCTGCTTCGGTCACTGTGATACCTGATGCTTCTCAATACTAGAGTCAAAGGCAAAGGGCATCATGCCTGGTACCTATTGGGCTCTCCGAAGATGCTACTGCACAATCGCTGGCAGAACAGAGTGCTGCAAGGAAGCCAGAGGGATCTGGGACTACCCTTAAAGCTATAGGGATTTCCAAGTTTGATGAATGGCTCACCTAGGATCCAATAACAATGCTTTTGTGAGTATGGTACTGTCTAGTTTACAAAGCACATTTCCATTCTCAGGTTTTCCTGGGGGCTGAATGCCAGGCAGAGTACCCAGCAAAATTCCCTCTTCGTGGATGAGAAAGCAGGAAGCAGTGTTGAGTGACGGCTCTAAGGGGCTAGACTGCAGTCACGCTTCCTGGCTGCTGCCCACCTCTCCTGCACATCTGCGTAGTTCTTGGGACAGCGGTTGGCTTGATTTCACCACTTCTTTATTGAGAAGGTAGAAGCCCAGTGAAGGCAGGGAGTGCCAGTGTGAGGGTGTGTAAACCACAACAGACTCCAAAGCCCCATAGTTCTGACTGTACACAGGTTATGTTTCTTCAAATACTGATACCCTTGTTTATGGCCAACTACTGCACAGTTCTAATACTTTGATTCTGTGATTCCTCCTAGTTATTTTAAGTGTCATTAGGATTTGGAACTTGTAAAACTATTTTTTAAAGCTAGAGATACATTAAAGGAAATGGACTAGAATGGGGAGTTGCAAGAATACAGTTTCAGCAGTGTATTTTAGATATTTTGTTATCTAGTTAGCACATAAGCAGCAGAGTGTGTGTACACAGAGATTAGCTGACATGTGAGGTGTGTGTGTGTGTGTGTGTGTGTGTGTGTGTGTGTGTGTGTGTACACAGGTAGGTGTGTGCATAATCCATTATCTATTCATCCAGTGTTTCCTGGGCACTCAGTATGTCCTAGGTACTCATAGTCCCCCTAAATCATATTATGCTATGGAAAATCAGAAAATGTTTGGGTAAAGAGTTGGAAACCAGTGGCCTGCTAGTCACATTTGACTCAAAATTGTTTAATTTGGCCCAGGCAAGCCTTTTTTTTCTACCAATCTATCTTTAAATCTCTCTCACCCACCCCATTCCCTAACATCCCACCCCCAGCTCTCTCCACGTGTGTGTGTTCTGCCTGTTCATGTAGTCAGGGTTCTGTTTCCTCAGCCCTGGCCAGAACCTTCACTTCACAGGCAAAGACCCCAAACATGCAGACAGTAACCGGCTTCCCACATCCCATCAGTGAGACCAGGAGGCAGGTAAACATCGGCCTGACAATGTCGTGTTCATCTCATACCAATATTACAGGAGTCTGTCCAGTCTCTCTTCCTGGGAAGACCACAGATTCCTGGGTAATTCTTTAGGAACCATCTGCCAGTGGAAAAAAGGAGTTTTAGAGTTATAACAATGAACAGAATAGTCCCATAGAAAAAATGATGGTGGTGTTATTGTTATTTAATCTTATTTTAATGGCAGCAAACTTAGAACTTACATTACACTGTGAAAAACGAAAGTTTGGGATGTTTCCTAGCTCTGCAATTCTCCTGCCTGTTAAATAACTTACACACAACCTTTAATATCCTCACTGCCAATTCTGCCAGGATCAAGAAGAATGCGTAAGATGTGAAATGATGGTGCCACCCTATATGCGCAAGTTTACCGTATCCTCCAGTGGGAAGAACATGCCTGAGGAAATAATCTAAAATGGAAGCTTCTGAGTCCAAGAGAATCAGAGGAGGGTCAAGGAGCTGAATTCACAGTAACACCCTCAGGTGACACTGGTATAAGTGGCCTTAGTCTGTGCATGGAAAAGCACTTCAAGGCTGGAGAGATGGCTCAGTGGTTAAGAGCATGGACTGCTCTTCCAGAGGACCTGGGTTCAATTCCCAGCACCCACACGGCAGCACATAATTGTATGTCGCTTCAATTTCAGAGGATCTGGCACCATCCCAGACATGCATGTAAGCAAGACACCAATGCACATAAAATAAAAATAAATTTAAAAATAGAAAAGCACTTCAATGGAGGTCATATTTCATCCTATATACTATGTTCATCTAAAACTTAGAGTTTTTTCCACTTTCATCAACTAATACAATCAAAAAAACCAGGATATTAAAAAGTCACCCCAATTGTATCCTCTTCCAGGCACCAGGAATACCATATCTAAAAGGATATCTATTCTATTCTGTACAAACTTTGGTCTGCTCCAGGACCCTCCCCTGGGGAGTGGGCAGCTACTCACTGATGGAAAGGGACAGACAGGGGTTCTAGGGCTGACACAGGCACCAGGCCCCTCTGACCCGTCACTAAAGATGCGCTTTCCCACTCAGATTCGCCTTCAGGGAGCACGGAGATCAGCTCATTCTTGCACAGTGTCAAATATTCCCCCTCCTTCTCATCTGGCTGAGCCACGGAGCAAGTGGCTCTGCAGAAGAAGTGGCCTGCAGAGGATGAGAAAAACCTTCCAAGGAGTAACCGGAAATGGGAGAGTCTCCTATAAGGTACCACTTAGAAGCAGAGCCCAGACTTTCATCCTCTAAGTAAAGTCCACTGTCCAGGAGGAGGCACAAAGGCCTTAAGCTGCGATCTCGAGGAGTAAGAACAGCCACTGCCAGGGAGTTCCCTTAAAATCGATACCAACAGATCTGAGAAATGTGGGAGAATAAGGCTTAATTGGGCTTTACCTCAAAAAATAGAGATGACACAAACCCACACACAACCTGGAAATACATGTGCATTTACTAAACTCTGGCTGTCTTTGTAACCCTGTGCTTCATTCGGACCCACTAAGAGAAAGAAAATCAGTTTAGATGGATGTGATGACTGAATGATCTTTGCAATGGTACAACATAGATTCCATCGAAGGGGTTTGCAATGGGATTGGAAAGGGAATCGCTTTTGTAAAACTATCGTGAACCAATCTGGCTTTTGATATGTATTAGGTGATCAGACTTGACCTCCTGCCAATCTGATGGCATCTGCCCTTGTGAAAAGGTCAGAGAGGGCGCTTCAGCTGGCTTCTCAGCATTCTGTTATCGAATTTCATAAAATAGTTCGGGTTTTCCGAGATTTATAAATTTACTTTACAATCAAATTACATCATGTGTTCATAGAACTGTCTCTCAATCCTGGAGATCTTACATGGGAAATCCTGGATTATACTTACATGGGAAACTTTATTTTTAAAATTCCAGTGCCAGGGTCCCCACCTCCAAGAACTCTACCAGCCTGGGTAGAGCCTGGCAGCCCAGCCCCCAAACCTCCAATCTGCCTGAGTATGAATCAGTGAGAGCAACTAACACAGCTGTTTGCATGACACCCGGACCAGGCCGAGAAGGATGTTTGAAGTTTCGTTACAACAGATAGGTTGGCTAATGTATGTTTTCACCTTTCAAAGGTTTTTTTTTTTTTTTGCCTCTTTTGGTATCTCAGTTATCTGAGGGACTCCAATAACAAACATCTCAATGAGCCTCCCACCCCAAATCCCATGCCAGACTCACCTTCCTGCAGCAAGAGGCCCAGGTATATGTTCTCCAAGTGACTGTCATCTACAGAGACTTGGATCTCTGTGTCATCCACCAGCCTGCAGTTGAGCCAGTACTTGTGGTCAAAGAAGAGCTGTTCCAGACAAGTGGACACATAGCCTAGAGGTCAAACCCACACAGCTGAACAAGATGAGCTCTGCCCTGAGCGACCACCAAAGAGAAAGCAGGTTCCATCCTGCCTTCAGACCCAGAGCCACCATTTAAGTGGAGCAGAGTGCTAAGCAGACACCTTTCTAGAATGAACTGACTCTTCTCAACATCTGCTAAGAAATGCAAGTTGAGTTTAAGTTGTGTTTACCATTCTAAGCATTTCATGGTCTCCGTAAGTGCATATTTATCTTTTTAAATGTTTCTACATTTAATTTTCTCTCTGTCTATCTGTCTGTCTGTCTGTGTGTGTGTGTGTGCGCGCACGCGCGTGCGTGTTGCGGGGCAGGGGGCAAGCAAATACACTCATATACCACAGTGCCTGAGTGGAGGCCATAGAACAACTTACAGTCAGTTTTCCTCCACCATGTGGGTTTCTGGGTGGAACTCAGATTATCAGGCTTGATGGCACGTGCCTTCACCACTGAGCCATTCCATTGGTCCTCAGTTATTTTTTCTAATACAACAATGGAGGTCTTCCAGTTTGCTGTGTCACCTCCGAGGCTTCCTAGACTCCCCTTCAAGTTCTAACTTGAAGCTCAAATTTCTGTACTCTGATGCTTTGGAGGCTGAGAAGGCTGTGACAGCCCACTGAGTCAGAATCCCATTCCACCATCTTCTCTGACTCTGGCCTCCCTTACAGCCTAGGATGCTCTGCCTTGTTACAAGCAGAAAAGGCTGGGGATGTGGGACAGTGGTTATGGTGCTAATGAGCAACTCTAGGTTGACTCTCAGAGTTGAAAAAAGAGAGAGAAAGGAGGGGGAGAAAGAAAACTCAAAACTATGTAAATTGTAAAAAAATTATTATTATTATGTCAATATTCTTCTAAACATGAATTACTCATATTGAAACTTTGCTTCTTTTGAGTCTTCTTCACTATTCCTATAATGCAATAACCTGCCATTCTCCACTTTCATTGTCTACTACGAATGTCTTCTTAAACTTGGAAGTTCACACCTAGGACTGTTATAAAAATGCAGAGACTAGTTAGCCGGTCTGAGCTAGAGCCTGGACTTCTGTGTCTGTAATACCAGCATGCTCCAGGGAGTGAACAAACTGATCCACAAAGCAAAGTCTCAATACTGACTATCTGTAATGGTCACAGGCACTCCATCCCAGAGAGCAGGAAAATCACCAAGAATATAAAAGAAGGTTCCCCCTCCAGTCAAGGGTCACTTTGACTCTTATCCCAGCTTAGCATTGCCCTCTGGGTACAACTGCAGGGAACCCAGAGTTCTCTGTGAGGCAGCAAATGTTTAACAATTAGGTGACTTGGCTTTGAAGCCATCAGTTCCTGCCAGATGTCTTTTGTCCTGGAACAGAGGATGAAACACTGCCCACTACAGTGGCAATGTCACTGCGCCCTGACATCTGTAACTTTCTAGAAAACACTGAAGACTGTGGCCACTTCCCTTCTGGGTCTCTCATCTCTTCCTTGGACTCTTTTACAAACACACGGGACAAAGCATCTTCAAGCTTTAGTATTTTGAGCGGCTTCCCACTCTTCCTCAGGAATACTCATCTTTCTTCTTAAGGAACTCAACATCTGTCTCACTACTTCCCACTCAGTAGCTCACAAAATGGGTTGCCCAGTTATGTAATTTTTAAAAAAGCTCTCCCTGGACATAGGAAAATAAGTTTCTTCACATGACATTTTAGAGTAAGAGTTAATATTTATTTTTAGAATTAGCTTTAGAGAATTTATGATATTTCAAAAGGCTAACCATCCATTTCAGGGCTGCATCTCTTTTAACTCTCAGAGACCAACCAGTTCCCTGATGTCAGGCTCAAGAGCTGGCTAGATGGTGAAGCATGTTCTCTTCTACCTACCCAGGGCATACCTAAGTTCAGGTAGGTGGAAAACTTCCAGAGTTCTTCCACAGTCTTGAAGGTGATGAGAAACTGGTCCTTCTGGGACTGGATGCTCACCAGCCTTGCAGAGAGGTCCTGAGCAAGAGCAACAAGTCAGCCTGTGGTAACAGAGTCCTTTAAGGAGGTCACGTGAGGACCCAGCGTTAATCACCAGCAGATGAGCGACTACTCAGCAGGATGCTGTAAACCATCTCTCACAGCAAGGACTGGTCTACATTATGCTTAATGCTCATGAATGCCATTCTTTTGCATCTTTCACATTTGGGTTATTTTACAATGTTATTGCTCTAAACAGCCCTGGGATAACTACCTCAATAGATAAATCTTTATGCACATCCTTGCTTGTACACAATTCTAAGAAGCAGAGTTGCCAGTGGAGAATACATGCATCATCTATTCAAAAAGGCAGCCACCCAACAACCTCCAAAAATATTTGCCAATTTATTTGCATAAGAAGAACGAGAAGAGGCCTGGGAGCTCCTTGCTGTCTAAAATAGAACAAAGTAGGCTTGAGCCCGTGGCACTTGCTTCCCCTCAGACTTTGAGTCTGACCTCCCCACCCCAGGGTCAGGAACTGCTAGACCCGGTCCTTAGGGAGTCTGCAGGGAAGAGGATCCAAAAGAAGAGCCCCAAGCCCAGTGGGAATCTGCAACCTGTCAACACAAGAGACTCAGAGGCCCCAGACCCTGAGTGGGTATAGACCTCGAGAGCAAGTAGGGCTGCTGGGTTAAAAAAAAAAAAAACATATATATATATAGTGAATTTGCTAGATGTCAGATCTTTGTAAGGCAAATCTTCGCAACACTTCATTCAGCTACCACAATAAATACCTGAAAAGAGTGCAGTAGTGGTATGTAATCCACTCTAAGACAGGTTTTGTAACATCTAACTGCTTCTTAAATAAAGACGAGGAAGTGCATCACCCCGCCTAACAGATCAGGTGTACTTTCTTTCAGATGTACGTAAAATAAGGATGAATGTTATGATTAATAGTATCGTGAAGCTAATAGCATCGCCCTAGTTTTGTAAACAAAAAATATGAGGACACAGCGAGGTGAGGTGAATTGCCTAGGGTCAGCTACAGCGAGCTATAGAGCCCTGGTTAGCTCTTGGATATAGCCAGCTTCTGGCCTCAGCCTCCACTCCTCAACATACTCAGCTCAAGTATGATATAACCTAATGGACAACTCTTGCCATCAAACCCTGCTCCTGCCCACAGCAAAGGTGGTTTGAATCAAAGGGACATTCATTAAAGTCTTTGGCAGCAGGTGTCTTTACTTACTAAATTCCAGGGATTAAAACAGAATGAAATAAAATTTAGAAGCCCAGGGCAGGAGAAATGGCTCAGTAGGTAAAACCACTCGTTGCTTGAGCATAAGGACATGAGTTTAGGTCCCATCACCCATGTAAGAAAAGCCAGGTGTCATCCCTGCACCTGTAACCCCAGTACTGAGGGGTGGGGGCAGAGACTGGAGGAACGCTGAGGCTTGCTGGCCATCAGCCTGGTTCCAGTGTGAGTGAAACTCCATCTCAAAGGAAGAGAGAGAAAAGTGACAGAGCAGGACACCTAATGTCCCCCTCCAGCCTCCTCGAATGTGCAAGCATGGTGACCTGCACGGTGCATGCGCATCCTCACACATACACATACATGCACATGCGAATGCACCACAGTCATACACAGAGACACACATTTCTTTTTAACTTTTAGCTATTGATTATGGAGCAGGTACCACGTTTGTTTATGTACAAAACCAAACTCTGCAGGCATAGCCTTGCTTTCTCCTAAAAAACTGCCACTGTAACTCTTACATGACAGCCACAGTGCCTTTCTTCTTTCAACTTGTACCAGATTAAGGAGGAAATAAAAATAATAAGACATATTAGTTTATCATGTAAAGCAACAAATTTTCTCTATTTCTGACTCTCATTCTTTGATCAGACCTTTCGTAATACCAAATATAATTTAATCTATCTACTATGAAAGTCCATTTAATTTATTTCAATGTTCCTCTCATCCCAACATTTATAGTTATGGTTTTTTCATTGGCAATATTATTACTTTAAAAATATGTGCTTGGCCAGGCAATGGTGGTGCATGCCTTTAATCCCAGCATTCAGGAGGTAGAAGCAGGCATATCTCTGCAAGTTTGAAGCCAGTCTGGTCTACAGAGCTAGTTCCAGGACAGCAAAGGCTATTACACAGAGAAACTTGTCTCAAGGTGGGGGGGGGGAGGAGAGAAAGAAGAAAATAAAAAATAAAATATGTGCTTGCCAGGTGATGATGGCACACACCTCAGGTGGATCTCTGTGAGTTCAAGGCCAGTCTGGTCTACAGAGTGAGATACAGGACAGCCAGGGCCACTCAGAGAAACTCTGTCTTCAGAAGAAAAAAAGAAATGTGTTCAATGTTTACCAGGACCCAAGGAAAAGGAGAAAATGGACAGTTGCTTGTGGCACAGAGATTGAACGTGGAGTGATGGGGATAGAATCTTCTGGAGACAAAGATAACTGAATTGTGCATTTTAAATCACAATGGGAAAATATGTGAATGTTGTATCCTAGTAACAAAACAAAATTCAAATGTAGCACATTATTGGGGAGGTATACTTCTGAGGCAGTTGCTATAAACATCCTCATTCTGCATTAGTGCAAGTAACTTGACCAAATTCAGGGGCCGGGAGGAGGGTTCCTCTGGTTTAGGAGGGTTCAACAGCCAGCTGTTTTTTGGGGGGGAAGTACTTTGTTCCAGGCACAGTCCGTGCTATTAGGGACCCAAGATCCGAGAGCCAGCCACCCCAGCTCACCTTAAACAGTGCACAGACTTCATGGTCTTCATTCTCCAGGGCCCAGAGCCGCCTCCGTGCAGCCTCCTGTAAGGGTGCATTGACACAGCTCCTGGAGCGGCTCTTCACACAGAATGAGAGCACCAGGTCTGCAAGAGAACAGAGAGAGATGCAAGGCTGCACACACAGTGAACGAGAGCAGAGAGAGATGCAAGGCTGCACACACAGTGAACGAGAACAGAGAGAGATGCAAGGCTGCACACACAGTGAACGAGAACAGAGAAGCAAGGCTGCACACACAGTGAACGAGAACAGAGAGGCAAAGCTGCACACACAGTGAACGAGAACAGAGAGGCAAGGCTGCACACACAGTGAATGAGAACAGAAATGCAAGGCTGCACACACAGTGAATGAGAGGAAAGGAGAGAATGTTTCACCCACGAGCCCTAAATTACTATCCTCCGCTGACGATAGATCAGAGTAAGCTAAAGGATCCTCCATGTTCCCTTTTCAAGTGTCCTCCCTGGGGACAGGGAAAGACACTGAAGGCCAGCAGGGCTCTGGAGAGGTGCACAGTGGTCACTTCTGCTCAGGTGCTGACACAGAACCAGGCAGGATGGACATTCCTTCCAGCAGACGATGTGTGAATGTTCCAAATGAAGACTACATTATCCAAACTGAAGGGAATGCATTTATACACAAATTTATTTTTATTAAACATATTTCTGTTTTAATTTATTTTTATTTTGTGTGCATTGGTGTTTTGCCTGCATATGTCTGTATGAGGCTGTCAGATCTTGGAGTTACAAACAGTTTTAAGCTGCCATATAGGTGCTGGGAATTGAACCCAGGTCCTCTGGAAGAGCAGTTGGTGCTCTTAACCACTGAGCCATCTCTCCAGCCCCTACACACAAATGCATAATAGGTAATAAACATTATCTTATGAGTTGTTTGCACACATTTTCCCAACCTGTTTCTCATGCTCCAGGACTAACATTTCTCATGACAACCAGGGAAGACACTAAGAGTCCATCTTTGATTTCTTCAGAGATCACATTCATTTAACAAATACTCCTTGAAGCCTCCAGGAAGTCTGTTTAGATGCGCTCGTACAACAAAGAACAAGGTTAGCTTCTGTTCCCATGAGTGGCACTTGGACAGAACTGGCCTGCCAAGAATTTCTCCCCATAGAGAAAAGAACTATGGAGGGAGGAAAATGCAATGGAATCAAGAAACAGTTATATGCAGTTGGATATGTGAAGAGGCCACACAGGATGTCCCTTTGCTATAGAAATTGTCCTTTCAGAAACGGTTTCTTCAGATATGAAGTACCAAGGTTGTTAATAATAAGCTAACAGGAGAAACAGAAGCATTGGACTGGATTCACAGAAACCGGCTCCTCATCCCAACTTGGCTTAAGCCAGATTATAGAGATGACCCTTATCCTGCAGGTGGAGTCCACAGGGCAGTCTGAATGCCCACGTGGAAAAGGCCCATTTGCAACCCAGAGGTGCTGAAAGTACTGTCTGTGGCTGCAGGTCAGCTCCTGCACACATTCAAGTGACCTGCATCTAGGTAAGAGGCCATTTCTTCCGCTCAGATCCTCTCTGATCCATGTTCCCTCCAGTCTACCCAAGTCCCTCTCCACATCCGGCCATTCTGGCAGTCTTTCTTCATGCTAACCTCCGGGATGAATGATAGCACAAGCAAGAAGCCAAGGGAGGATTCTCAGAACCTCAGGTTCAGGGATTAGCTCTGCTCTCAAGCCTGTTCCACCCTGAGCAGTTAACCACCTCTGCATGCTTGATAGTCCTATTAGAAAAAAAAATGGTTTTGATAAGACCCATGACAGGGCTTTGAAAGGGACCTTTCCAATGAGCTATGCATATACCTCTTTTCTTAGTTCCTGGCCCATATTAAATGTTCAATACATGTGAAGCTTTCGGACCAGCCCTCAGTCCCAATACCCCAGCAGTTCTGCTCACCAGTGTCCTCATCTGCTGATACTATTAATCTTGACAATAGCTGATACTGTTGGCTTCTTCTATTCTGCTAAACTCCATCTCTCCTGCCTTCCAAAACCTACTGCAAACTCCCTCTTAGAATCTCTTCCAAAATCATTGCTTCCCACTGGTGGTACCCTCAGTGTGACTCTTCTTATGATGTGTGAACCCATGTATACAAAATGGAGAGACCCTGAATTTGAATAAACCATCTTTTAAAATCTTAGTTGATACTGAGAGCAGAACTTCTGGGCAGGTGGAATCCTGTAATACCCCAAATCACCACATGGGGCAGTAAATTCGGTTCACCCTAATGCAGACTGCAGCAGGCTGTGTCCTATTTTAATCTTTCTGGAAGCCAGGCCAATAATGTACTGATTCTGTCTGGGATTGGCCTGCATAAAGCTAGGTTGGAAGCTAGCACCAAGTCTCCCACTTCCACACCATGACCTTCCTGCAAGCTCAGCCTGAAGATTCGGTTTCATCTAACGATACCCGTTGGAAAGTTATCATCTTTCACGCACTATTAAGACAAAATGCTGACTCCAGTGTGGTTCTGAGCAGCCAAAGGCAAATTCAAAGGGTTTTCTGGGACGGCCGAAGCTTACAGATATCAAGCAGGTGAATGACCCAACAGCAAGATTTTTCTCATTACTGTTGAGATGGCTCAGTGGATAAGGCACTTGTTAAGCCTGAATTTGGTCCTGAGATACACACAGTGGAAGGAGAGAACCAATCCCTGAGTCCTGATGTGTGTACCCACACACATACAAACACACACATAAGTAAACTTGATTGAAAACATTTAATTAAAAACTAGCATTTAGACACAATTTCCAAAGGGGAATAGACAGAACCTGATTTGGTAATTATACAATGTCGATTTACACCATTTATATACTTAAAGATACCAAAATTTAACTCTCCCACAAATCTTCTGTCACAAGGTAAGGTATATTTTTGGAAGAGTGTGGACCATGATGGTTACACACAGGACAAGTGTAATGGCTATTCTTCGCTGTCAACTCAACTACATCTGTCATTAACTAAACCCCAAGCAGCTGGGTACACCTGTGAGGAATTTTTCTTAATTAAACCATCCGACGTGGGAAGACCCACCTTTAATTTGGATTTTTCGAGGTGGGAAAATCCACCATAAATCAGAGCCGCACTTTCTGGCAGCATCCTGTATAAAGGACACAAAGGAGGGAAGCTTCAGCTCTGTGCCCGCTTGCCCTCGCTCTCACCAGCAAGTCCATTCCTTCACCGGCATTAGATCCGCCTTCTTCAGGACTCCACTGCATACTGCAGGCCAGCTAAGACTTTCAGACTCATAGACTGAACAATCACTGGACTCTTGGACATTGTGTTAGCACAGTCATTGTTGGAATAGCTGGACCACAGACTATAAGACCCTCTAATGAATCCCTTTATATACCCTATCAGTTCTGGATGACAGGAGTTCAAGCCTCTTCCTCGTCACATAGTATATGATAGTCGGGTCACCGTCCCTCCTGAGACTCTGCTTCCCACCTTCCCATTTGATAGGTAGGGACTTGGCTGTCACCAAACAGAGGAAACTGTGTAAAAAGAGGACCATGTAACAGACCCTCTGACCAGGATCTGCTCTCAAAATGGTCCCCTCTAATCACGCCTTTAATCACAGCACTAGGAAGGTAGAGGCAGATGGATATCGGTGAGTTCGAGGCCAGCCTGATCTATAAAGCAAGTTTCAGGGCAACCAGAGCTACATAATGAGACCCTGTCTCAAATACTAAAGAAAAAAGAAAAAGCAAAGAAAAAATGGTCCCCACTACCGCTCGCCAGAAGCTGTGCTACAGAAACCACACCTCCTCTATGCCTGTCATCCGGTTTCTGCTGTAAGGTTCATCTCAGTGCTATCATTTTCTAATGATAACTCTCTCTTTGTGAGTTTCTCTGAAGCCTCACGTAGGAGGACGTTATGAGATATTAATGAAAATGGATATCTTCCATCACATTGATTTCCAAATCATTTTCTGCTTCTAAAATATTCATTCGGATACTTCTACCCAGTCAATCTCATTCACACACTCAGGTCTTCATTTGACTATTCATTTGTCTAGGAAATATTTGCTCAGAGTCTCGGCTATGAAGAGACTGTGAGTGTTACACAGAACAGAAATGGATCCTCCACATACTCATTCCTCAACCTGTGTCTCTGCCGTACATTTTCTAGACATTTATGTACTACATACATACAAACATGCATGTTGAATGCACATTTTTTTCAGTTTAATTCCACCCTATATCACCTTAGAAATCTAATAAATAAGCTGTTTCTCTAACCCAGAAATTATATATGGAGTTCCTGACACATGCTGGATTCTAAAGAGCTTTGACCAACAGTCTGGGAGGTCTGTGTGTGTGACAGTATGATAAACACATGCTCACAAAATGATAAAGACACACTCACAAAGATACACTTGGAGGTAATAAGAAACGAGGGTAACAGAAGTGGGGTTCTACAGAGGGAGAGATGGGGAAGCTTCTGAAATACTCTACCCAGAGGTATTTTTTTTAATTGAACTTATCTTTGTGATTCCGATACCTTGAGTCATATTCTGTGGCAGGAAACATTTTCCCTTGTTTTCAAGAGAGGCTGTGTCCTCCCTTGATCCAGGTGGATCCTTGGAAGGACCTTCTTTACCTTCAGAGAACAAAGCAAAAGATCAACTGTAAGAGTATGTGCAAGTCCTTGGAGGTTCCTACCCGTGGTTTTCCCAAGATTAGGGCCTTAAGAGAATTAGTGTTGCCATTGCCTTACAATTACTTTGTAGCCAGCTGTTATCAAAGAACTACCATGTATGCTATCTCAGTCCTGCAGCAGTCTGGGTGTACCCATTTCATTAAATATTCCCACCCAGAGGTCAAACCAAGTTCCAGGGCGCAGTACACTGACAGTGCTCCAGGTGTGTGGTGCCTACACAGATCATTCTGGCTCTAACTGCAGCAAGGCCTAGGTCCATGAGCAGGTGAGGGAGGACTGGAGCAGAGTGAGAAAGAATGATGTCATCAGAGAGATGGCCGGGGGATGCTTGTAGCTCTCCATGCTGCCCACAAGGCAGGGTCCTGTCTAAAATCTCTCTTCCCAGCCCTTAAAACAGTTCCTGTTCCTGTGGCTGCTGAAATGGAGAAAAGGGTGTAGGCCGAAGCTGTCAGAAGAGTGACTGCCTTACATGAACAAGGGTCAGGCCTCCACCATAAGCAGCCCTAACAACCACCACCAAAATAACAGAGTTCAAAGAAGGAAGACTGTAGGCTGATGGATTGATAAGATGGCTCAGTAGATAAAGGCCAGCAAGCCTGATAATCTGATTTCAATCCCTAGGAAAGAACTGATCCCTGAAACTTATCTTCTGACCTCCTCTCTCTCTCTCTCTCTCTCTCTCTCTCTCTCTCTCTCTCTCTCTCTCTCACACACACACACACACACACACACACACACACACTCGATATAAATAAGTGTTAAAGGGGGACTGCAGATTGAAACACAGGGTGGGGACCAGGGCGAGGCTGGAGGAGTGGTATTTTGATTGCTCAAGGTTGAAAAGGGAGCAGAGAGTGCAACCAAAAAGCATGAGGAAGCAGAAAGAGCAGAGAAATTCACCCATTGCTATAGACACAAAGGTGTGTCCAGCCACCAGGGTAGTTCTTTCACGCTATAGTACCATGACTCATTCTCAGAGACTGGACAGCACCGAGAATACATAGCCCATGACCGGTCTTTCTTCAGTGGAAAACCCAAAAAGTTAGAGAGCCCTCCAGGACTGGCCTCTTTCATGGTATTTTCCAAATACAGAGGAGCTCAAGTCTTCAACACATTAATTTTGACTGATGGACTTTGTCCTTTCAGCCACAAAAATTCTCAAGAACTAAAGCCACTGGACCAGAACCACGCAAGCATAAGCTCCTCCTAGGAAAAACAGATTGACAATCCTGTCTCCACCACTGTTTCCAAGTCACTTGTTTAATCTTCACAGTTGCCTATAAAATTTAGGTCAGAGGTGTCCAGGCCCACTGAGTCTTGCTATCTAGACCTGTAGTTTTAATGACATGCACCAAGACTCAAGCAGTCACAATCACCCTAGCTAGTGCCTAACTTTAGCCTTCACACTGTAGTCAAATGGGTTGGTCCCTCTCCACTGTGGGCCTCCATGGTGGCATCTTGACACCCGGGGTCTCTCGCCCTTTCTTCATGGTGGGAGCAGTTGGCACCGTTGATGGGCAGTGGATTTCAGCTTGAGTAGGCAGAAGGAAGTGCCAGGTCTCCATGCAGAAAACCCTGCAAACTGCTCAGTGCTGAAAGTTAAGCTGTTAGTAGGCAATCTGGCAGAAATGAGATGAGGCCATCAGAATCATTCTGCAGTTCTGCCCCCAGGAGTCAGAAGTAGCTGGGGGGTGGGGCACTAGCTGAAAATCATGAGACCTCTCCATGGACTGGGCAGACGACATTGGACAAGGCATTTGACCTGTCCACTTCTGAGGTCTTTAAAGAGGTTGACCAGATCGGTACTTCTGAACCCTGGCTGTTTATTTGGGTCATCCAGGCTAGGTTTAATATTTCATACACACACACACACACACACATGCATTATATATGTATATGTTGTTATGTATACATTAAATCTATATATTAAGCATATATAAATATATTGATGCTTAGGCTTCATTAACATGGATTCTGACTTTTGTGATCTGCAGGGCAGCTATGGGGGGTCACAGTTACTTTTGTTTTAAATTTTCATATGATCTCATCAGTTTAAGGCAGGGTTCAGAACCACATGAGCTTCTTTGCTCATGTGCTTTGATCAGTGCTTCTTTGCTGCAGTAATGCTCTTGTACACTGTAAAGATTTGTCTCATATTAGTTTAATAAAACACTGATTGGCCAGTAGCCAGGCAGGAAATATAGGCAGGCCAACCAGACTAGGAGAATTCTGGGAAGAAAAGGCAGAGGGTGAGTCTCCAGTCAGACACAGAGGAAGCAAGTTGAAAATGCCTTACTGAGTAAAGGTACCAAGCCACATGGCGAAGCATAGATAAGAATTATGGGTCAATTTAAGTTGTAAGAGCTAGTTAATAATAAAACTGAGCTAATAGGCCAAACACTTTATAATTAATATAAACCTCTGGGTGTTTATTTGGGACTGAATGGCTACGGGACAGGGCGGGACAGAAACTTCCATCTATACTTTTTATATGCAGTGAGCACCTAATCAGATCGTTCCTGGGTATTCTGCTCAGAGCTGAACACTGAGGTTTTGCATTTCTAGCGTTTCTAAATGGTGTTCCCATCACTGGCCCAAGAAGCATGTATGATGTGGCAGCTGCTCTCCTATCTTATGACAAACTTAACCACAAAGTAAACCCCCAAACATCTTCTTTTTTTCCCCTCCTATAGAGTGAACTTTTAGTTTTAACTGCTTAGTGCCATTTGGAAATGAAAATGTTTTATTTACCCCAAAATGCTTGTCTTTATTTTGAAAACTATAAGATTTATAGCCCAGGGCTTTCATTCTCATTCAATCAACAGAGGTGAGTGGCCAGTGTCCCACTGCAAAGTACAAGCTGTTCAGTCACCACAGCCCAGCCTTTGTGCCCTTGCACAGAGAAAGAACTGAAAGCAGCCCCCTGTGAAGCGAGCCTTCCTTCGGGAAGGAAAGTCCAAGGCAATGCCCCTGGTGTGGAACACAGATTGCACGGCCTGTAAAGGAGACGTGAGGTTTAGAACGTGAGCCCAAGTGTTTGCTCCCCAGCCCCAGAGGTAGGGAGGAAGGGACATTTTAAAAGATGTCTCTAAAAATAAACTTGCAGAAACTACGGCTGACTATCTGTATAGTTTAAGTTATCAATGGTTTGCTAAGCAAGATTAGAAAAGAGCTATTATTCTCCCATACCGAAATAAATTAATAATAGTAATACATAGACTATAATGCATTAAATTCAAGAATTTGTGCTAATCAAAAGAGTGCTGCACAGCTGGCAGAGTAAAAGAAAACATTAACACCGCAGACAGCCATCAAAGAACTTGAACCTAGAGTATACAAGAAAGTACATGAGAAACCTTCAAGGGGGCACTGGAGAGATGGTTTCTCAGTTGAACATACTCGTTTTATTCCTAGCACACACACGGTGGGTCACAACCACCTGTAACTCCAGTTCCAGGGGGGACCCAATGCCTTCTTCTGACCTCCCCAGGCACCAAGCATGTGTGTGGTTCACATACACACATGCAAGCAAAATACATAAAATAAAATGAACAAATCGAAAGCTCTTTTAATCTGCAAGAAATAAGCATGCAGGGTAGCGATGAGCTTTGTATGCGTGTATGGTAGTAAAAGTCAACCTGCACATGCTGGGCAGGTGAGTGGCCATGCTTGGTAAATAGAGCAGGGCCAGGAGAGATGAGCACTTTGTGGCAGGCAAAGATGGAACGGATGGGGAGCTATGGGACACTCTCAGCAGTGCAGTGCCACAATGAAAGTGATCGCTCTGTCTGCTAGGAGAAGCATGGGAGGACACAGAAGGAACCGGAAGGCTCAGAGAGGCCAGCTGGAAGGCCCTTAGAAAGTCAGGGGAGGGAGGGAGTGGGAGACTGGACTGTAATTTTAACAGTGCAAAGTGAGAAAGCGGAGTGAATAACACTGTGCTTTAAAGTAAGAGAAAGAGAAGGTCCCCTGACCTGCCAAAATACTGATGCTAAATATGAAGGAGAAAGAAACATCACAAAAAATGAATGTTGGGCAGTTTAGGCATAAAAATGAGTGGTGATTTTACCAAAGTCACACAGCAACTTAACAGAGGTCATCCAAATCCCTGGGGACAGACTTGGTTATTTCTACTATAGTAGCTGACCTTGGAACTCTAAAGTCAAAAGGTCTCTGACACAGACACTTGCTGGAAATGATACCCCTTCCCCCTTCTCTTCTTCTGGCTTCTCTGCTCCTACCCTCACCGCAAAACTTCAAGAAAATCGACCTTGAAGGCTCACTTGCGTGTTCTTTATTACTTCACCCACATTTTTTTCCTTTGACCCAGAAGACACGCCATCAGCAGTTTTTGTGAGCGAAGCCCACATCTCCTTGCTGGAAAAAAAAAAACAGACTCTTAACTATAGTTATGTCCATCTACATGGATGTATCTCAGACTGCAAAGTAGCAGCGGGGGTTGGCAAGCAATCTGCATAACAATAGCATTTTGTTGATGTCGAAAACTGCAAATTATTCTTCGCAGTGATTGAGTGTGTGTGGATATGGAAGAGGGAAAAAAACCCACAGAATTGACAAAAGTGATTGGTTTTGCTGAGTGAGAAGTGGGAGTCAGATTGGAAGGAGCCATCCAGGGGATCCGAACTGTGGATGCAACTTTTTTATTCATTCGAAAAGAAAAAGAAATGAAGCAGTTCTGACGGCACAAAATGATAAAGTGGATGGAACTCATTATTCCGACACTTTGTGCCATCACAGTGTTCAAAACGTCTTCCTGTTCTCTTAAATTCAGAGCGGTGCCCTGTTGATTGCTGTGCGCACTCCGCTCCTCATGTAGTTCTATCAGTGAGTCAGTCTTTATAGAGAGGCTGAAAAGAGAGCCATGGTGTCTGCAAAAAAAAATTCTCCCCTCCATCTTCTATGTACGAATTTCTGCCAAATCTCTACAAAGGGGTGTTAGAGATAAGGGACAAGAGCTAGGCGCTTCTGCCATGACTTCCTTTGTGATCTGAAGTGGGCACTTGTTGGTGATTAAGAGCAAGAGACCCAAAGGGGAGGAGTCAGAGGCCTGGCAACTGGCCAGGACCCACCCTCTCACCACATGCTAGTGGGGTAATTCTGTAGAAAGGAGAAGAATCAACCAGAGGAGCTGCAGGAAGGGTCTTGGAGCTTGCTGAGGCAGCCCAAGCCAGCTTCCGTTACTGCTACACCATGGCCAACCTGGGCAGCCACCCAGGGTCCCACATCATCTCAAACCTTCTCCCTTGCCTCCCCTATACACAAGGACACATGGTTTGGTCTTCGTTGTTAACTCCCTCCTACACAGACCCAATAGCAACAGCAGCCAAAGAAACTAGAACACAGACCTCTCTCTGGTAGAGAATAGCAAATTAGAGAAGAGGTGTGGCCTGTATTAGCTAATAGCAGAAAAGCCGGCCAACACTGAAAGGCACATCAATGAGACACACTGTCCAATCTAAACCCTACCCAAAGTTCTTGCGATCAGCACCACCACTCAATGCAGCCCACATCAGATAACTGCTAGCCGAAGGTTCCAGAGACTTCTCTAAGGTCATGCAAAAGTTGTTGTCCAGAGAAGGGTCTCAGACTCTGTGACATTTCCCTAGGATACGCCAGGAGGCTAGGATGGAAATATTTACACCATCTGGTCTCAGATGCATCCCTAGTGACTTTCCTCAGGAAAGGCCTGGTGGGTGGAGAACAACACAGGAAGAATGACTGGAAGGCTGTGACAGAATAAATAGTAAGCTGGCTCCTGGTGAAACAGTAAATCCAGGGGCTGCCCAGGGTGCAGCAAAAGGGTAAAACTGAGGGATGACAGTCTCATCAAACTTCAAGGACGCCTTTGGTATCGGCTTCCGAGTTTCGCACCATAGAACTCGTCCCAAATGGACACCTGTCAAACAGCAACTGAGTTCCTCCCACTGAAGCTGGGGTCAGTGTCAGGGGCAGAGGCCCTGAGTATCTCCACCAGAAGGTTATAACCTCAGACTTTGTAGAGGATTCCATGGACCACAAAGAACGTGATATTTGAGGGTTACAGAAATATTATTAACAAGGCCTGACATCTATTAGGCCTATTAGGTGCTGGACTGTTTTCTATGTTGAATGTATAGACTTGAGCCCCCACCCCCACAACCCTGTGAGGAAAGCATGGTGGATCATAAAATTCACTACGTAGATAAAAGAACCAAGTTCCCAGACCACTAGTCCTGAAAGGCCAACTGGTTAACCACATAGACATGTTCCTACCTGGAGGTAAATGGAGTCACACCTGGACCCCAGGTCCCTGGCAACCAGACCTGTGATTCCCAAGTAGCCCTCACTATGTCTGTCCCCATGGGGTACTTGGAGGAAAAGTTTGAAAAGGTTATAAACCCAGAAATTTGGAGAAACAAAATATGTCACAGCCTTTCGTGATATTTGGAGTTTTTCTACATATAGTTTTGGGTGGGGTTCTTGGTGTCCCTTGTCTAGGAAGATGTCCTTGCTATAAGTGTCAAATTTGTAGGCCAGGACTTCTGGCTTATTTGGGGTTCACTTTAAAATCTCAAGTCCTTTGGGGAGCCCAAGTCACAGACCATAGAAGAAAGCAGTAATTCATAGGAAAAGCCCTTGGCTAGCGGAACCTTCCAGCTATGCTCACCAGAACCTTGGTGGTGCTCACCATGGTAGCTCTCCAGAAAGAAACGTGACCCTAATAAAGGTGCAGAACAATGCCTTAGAGTGACGTCCTCCCATCTCCCAAGTGAGTCCTCTCCAAGCCCAACCCCGCCCTTTTCCCCTAGAGCCACTACTGATCCGGATGGACATCCTACAGTGTGACTACAGGGCTTCCTTCAGCTGCTGAGCTATGCAAAGCTGCAGGAGCGCCTCAACAGTATGACCAACTGCCCTGGTTCGCTGTGGAGATCTGGGTTTTAGAGCTGACCACATCCCAAGAATGCCCTCAGTCTCAGGCAAACCAGGAAGACTGGTCACCTTGTGTCCAGACTGCTGGACAGCTTCTTAGCATAACTTTCGGTGACCTCAACTCCATAGGCCAGGCCACCGTCATAGGTAAGAGGAGGGAAACAGCCCTGCTTCCTCCGCAGCAGAAACCCTGATGAAAACAGCGCTGAGTGACCCAAAACAAATTTATGACCGTCAATGGGCCACAGAGGAACTCACTGTGGAGCCTTCTTCCTGTCCTAGGGAATCTTGGGAAGAAAGGAAGGAAGGGCTTAGTCACACACTAGGAGTGGCTGCCAAAAGCAGCCCTCACTCCCTGTTCACAAAGCACAGACCCAGCACAGAACCTACTTCTCAGGTAAAGTAGAATTTCCCAGACTTCACTACCTTTTTGCACCAGAATGGGAAACACCAAACTAGAAGGGGATGAGAGGCAGGCAGCCAGAAAGTACAGCCATCTCCCAATTTTTGGAAGGAGAGTCTCTCCAAAACACCAACTTCCCTGGACCAGCACTCTTGTTTAAGACCCAGGCCAGATCCCCTCGGGAAACTCACCTGGGCCCCAGGGCAGACTCCGCTCCCCAGGGATACAGAAGCAGCCACCCATGTGTGCACCATCCTCCCTGGGCCAAGGCCCCTGGGAACGCCAGTCAGGAGAAACTTGGGAGCCTCCCATCGGAGTCCCTCCTCCCGCCTCCTCCCTGGCACGCGAGGGACCGAGGCTGCTCAATGCACAAAGCAGCCTTTGATGTCCGGCCCGCAGTGGGGAGGCCAGGGAAGGTGGGAGGGGCCACTCAGCCTGCAGGCCAGATAGTCCTTGTGCTGTCAGGCCTTGGCCTGGGGAGCAGCTCCTCCCTGCCTTTCGACAGATTGCTTTGTGCCTATCAGGCTGTGGCACATTCCTCGCATTCTAGGATCCAGACACAGTTCGGTTCTTGTGAGGGTGGCCAGGGCAGAGAAGGGCAAAGAGCATCCTGGGAATCGAGGGTGTCGTTCTTTCTTGCTCCCAGATGGACTAGGCCCACAGACTCCCCTGCCAGCTCTTAGCAAGCCTCTCTGCAAATGCTTCCTTGGCTGTTCGATAAAGTCAGGCCAGTGAGTGACAGTCTGTAGTATCAGTGAGCCCCTTACTGGCTGGTGAACAGGGTTGAGCACCCGAACTTCCAGCTGTGGACCCCCAAAGTCCTGGTGGGAGAGAATCAGGAAATCACCCAGTGTTACCAAGAATTTTATGGTTGAAGGACTGGACTACCCAAACCATTTTAAGGTGTCAGACATTCGTGAAGAACTGGTCGTGCTAGACCAAGCTCTTTTCTGTTTCAGATGGGCAGTGGAGCCGGGGAATGCACATCACACAACGGGGCTGAGCCTCAGAAATCTCCCGTGAGATCACTCACAGGAGGCAGAGAGAACAGGCTGCATACCTTTGAGACTGCTCAGATGCTTGACTGCTCAAACTAGCCAGTCACAGGATCACTGGGCACTGACCTCCCTTCCTACCCAGAGCAAAGGTCTGCAGGAACGCCCAAGGACAAGACGGTACCGGCAGAGAGAGGCAGGGTCCTGGCAGGCTTGTGTCTCAGGCTTTCTGGAGGCAGAACTTTCAGGCTTCGCTGGGCTTTTAGGAAGGGCCGTGACCTGGTCAGTTTTACATTCTAGGAGGAACGTGGGGTGACAATGAGAAGGACAGAAGTCTGTCTCTCTGGAGTGATCCAGAGTGTTCACAGTGGATCCGCCTAGGGACACACAGCACACAGGATCTCCAGCAGGCCTCCACTACAGCTTCAGAAACTGTATGCTAATTGGTTGTGAGTCAAATAGAAACTGTTTTCTTCAGCCAAGCACTATTATATATTATTTAGGGACCATAAGAGCCCCATAATGTAAGCGTTTTTTTTTTCTTTTTGATAAGGGAGAAAGTAAGTGAAGAGGGTCATTTAACCTGCCCAAGTGTGCACATACATACACACACACACACACACACACACACACACACACACACACACACACACACATTCACTTATCATACACCATTTCCAAAAGTCAGACTTAGTACCTGCGCCCATCCTGGTTGGTTCCATGTTTTAAGTATCACCTTTCTGACATGTGAGCTCCTCCCACCATTATCAGAACACAGTGACATGTTCTAACAGAGACATGTTCTTACCCTCTGGACCAGCCATCCATTCATCCATGGTGGAAAGCATAGGAGACAAGGAGGGCTAGGGATGGCAAGAACTCTCAGGGATGTGGTCCCTTGATCCCAGCCCCCACATGGTGGGCGTTTTGTCTATACACAACTGTTTAAAGTGTCTGTTTTCTACAATGTGTGCCATGCCCTCCCCTCACCAAA
The DNA here is from genome assembly GCA_004026605.1 of Ondatra zibethicus. Classification (NCBI taxonomy): domain Eukaryota; kingdom Metazoa; phylum Chordata; class Mammalia; order Rodentia; family Cricetidae; genus Ondatra; species Ondatra zibethicus. The sequence goes on along the minus strand of PVIU01012798.1, from coordinate 635 downwards.
ACCTACTCAAGATGAAAGGGTAAGTTGTTCTTTAGAAAGCAGCCTTTCAAAGTCTCTGGGAGGTGCCCAAGAACCAGACAACGAAGAGAAACCAAGCTCTGACCTCTGTATGCAAATGGCTAGGCTTATCCCTTCTCTGGGACTTAACCACACGCCACTGCCATACAGGGACCACACAACCAGAAATGATGATGGATCAAGACCCAGATCAACGGTCCTAGAGGGTACTCTGGGGTAGCTGACTGAGACAGACATTTTGGCAAGTCTGAAATGAATGGTCCATTCTTGAAGTCCCTGATTCCCTTGAGATGCAAAGGCCTCAGTTCTGCTCATGAGCTGTTCTGATGAACGGTCAGAACAAAGAGATTTCCAGGCAGAGAGGCAGCAGGAACAAAGGCCTTGTGGCAGAAGCCTGGATTGCATATTAAAGGAAGCACCGTGGATAGAGTGTTGGGAGGCAGGGGTTTGTGGGCGGATGAGCTCAGAGACCACAGCAGCAAACTCCCCTGTCTCCATGCTGGGGCTCTTGAGGACAAACAGCCAGTGTTTGGTGTAGTTAGCATTGAATATCAGGCAGGCTTAGTACAGTCATTGAAGTTTTTATTTAAGATACTTATTTTCTTTTGTTTCCCCTT
>PVIU01012797.1:0-58548 GCA_004026605.1 Ondatra zibethicus | reverse complement strand
TTTCCATATAAACTTAGTTATTGTTCTCTCAAGTTCTGTGAAGAACTTTGTTGGGATTTTGATGGGGATTGCATTGAATCTGTAGATTGCCTTTGGTAGAATTGCCCTTTTTTACTATATTGATCCTACCAATCCAGGAGCATGGGAGATCCTTCCATTTTCTGGTATCCTCTTCAATTTCTTTCTTCAAGGTCTTAAATTTCTTGTCAAATAGATCTTTTACTTCCTTGGTTAGTGTTACCCCAAGATACTTTATGCTATTTGTGGCTATCGTGAAAGGTGATGTTTCTCTGATTTCCCTCTCTGTTTCTTTATCCTATATGTATAGGAGTGCTACTGATTTTTTTGAGTTGATTTTGTATCTTGCCACATCACTGAAGGTATTTATCAGCTGTAGAAGTTCTTTAGTAGAGTTTTTGTGGTCACTTATGTACACTATCATATCCCCTGCAAATAATGAAAGTTTGACTTCTTCCTTTCCAATTCGAATCCCCAAGATCTCCTTATTCTGTCTTATAGCTATTGCTAGCACTTCAAGCACTATATTAAAGAGATATGGGGAGAGTGGACAGCCCTGTCTTGTTCCTGATTTTAGTGGAATCGCTTTTAGTTTCTCTCCATTTAATTTGATGGTAGCTGTTAGCTTGCTGTATATTGCTTTTATTATATTTAGATATGAACCTTGTATCCCTAATCTCTCCAAGACCTTTATCATAAAGGGGTGTTGAATTTTGTCAAATGCTTTTGCAGCATCTAATGATATTATCATATGGCTTTTTCTTTCAGTTTATTTATATGATGGATTACATTGATAGATTTCTGTATGTTGAACCAGCCCTGCATCTCTGGGATGAAGCCTACTTGATAATAATGGATGATCTTTTTGATGTGTTCTTGGATTCTGTTTGCCAGTATTTTATTGAGAATTTTTGCATCGATGTTCATGAGTGAAATTGGTCTGTAATTCTCTTTCATGGTTGCATCTTTGTGCGGTTTTGGTATCAGGGTAACTGTAGCTTCATAAAAAGAGTTTGGCAATGGCCCTTCTGTTTCTATTATGTGAACAGAGGCTGGTTTTGCCAAGAAAAAGGACAAGCTCCAAATGGAGTGTCTTTGGTGCTCAACAATCTCTTGGGAATAGATCGGTGTTGTCAGGAGTGATTGTGTCTCATTATCACAGAACTCTAGATTAGATTAAATGCCATTTTCTACAGCTCTTTGAAGAGGTTGAATCTTATTTATACAGAATATAATCTCTGTGTATCTAAAGAACTTGATTAGTCTAACTAGAAATAAGGCAAACATAGATGACAATTGATCTACAATTCTTAATACCTATCTAACTTAAAGACTAAGAGAATAAACTGTGCAATAAATGAGGACAATGACCCTCCAAATGTAAAAAATGTACAAGTATACATTGTAATATAATATATATATATAAAAATATATATCTCAATACATAACTAATATAAGTATCTTAATCAGAGGTAGAAATGTACACTGCAATATGGTAAATATATATATCAATACATAAAAATGTTTTTAAAAGAAGTAGAAGCATACATGCATACAATAGTCAATATAATTTAACTTTGTATCCATATACAAGAATCTATTCTATGCCAATGTAATTACCTATAAACAATAACTCACAAACACCAAGCTATTATCCCATCATTCCCTTTTTTTTCAAAAAGATCCCTGATCCTATAAAATTCCTTCCCCAATCCTCAACCGTATACTAATTGTAATCAACCCCTAATTAATGTCCCTAAACCCGAGGACAAACTATGCTGGGAGAGGGGACGTCGTCCTCTAGAATTACTTCTAGCTGTCATGGAGGTGACGTTCTTTCTAGGGGAGCCTGCGAAAGTAAAATGATGGTTAAATTTCAAGATCAATTTCTGGTAAAATTGCAAATAGTCTCTGAATATTTTGTGGAGGCCTGGCCAGAATGTTGTAAAAGATGTGCACCGTTTCAGCTAACCAAGTTGGAACTGTCTTGTACAGCTGGTACCCGAAACAGGTCTTGTAGTAGCGCTATCAGTATCATGACGTAATATCAACCAGGTGGAGTTGTTGTTATGGGGCCCCATCTTCTTCCTGGAAACTTCAAAGATTACTGCAGGAAAAATTTATTGTTCATTGTGGAAAACTTAATCATTATTTACAGTTGTATATATTCAATGAAAGGTATGATAGATATGAAGAAAAGGAAAGATGTTTTCTAAATTCTTTTTTCTTTCTGTCCCATATCACTGAGGTTCTGGGTTATATTGTGTAGTTGATATTGTGCCATCTGAGTGAGTACAGTCTTCCCAGCCCAGCTTTCCAGTATGTGTTTCTGTGTGTCTGTTCTTTCTTCATTTCTTGAGCCCAGCAAGTTTCCAGGACTAACCCAGACAGGACAGAATGAAGTTACTTATTAAAGAATTATCTAGACTCAGTTTCTTTTAGGGAGCTTCCATATAGGCTACCCAATCTCAGGTGGTCATGCCTGAATGCGTGCACATATGGGCAATACTAAATGGGCTCAGTGTGTGTGTGTGTGTGTGTGTGTGTGTGTGTGTGTGTGTGTAAATGTAATAACTGAAGAGGTCATGAATCTGTGAGGGGAGGCCACCCTCAGTGGGTTGGAGTGAGGGGAGGTTTTTGTAGACACAGTCAGTGCTCATGTATTAAGTTCTTAAACATGTATTAAATTGAAATCTAACAACCATGAAGAATGTATAATATCATAGATCCCAAATGATATGCTGTGGGGAAAATGAGGAAAATAAGTTGTGGATGAGGACAATGAAAAGGCAGAGGGACAGTGTTGTACATGTTGGTGTGAGAAGGGTCTTTAGGGACTGGGTTGGCGGGTAGTACCATGGAGATACTGACAGAATAAGATTGCATTTTACAGTGTATTAGAGAAAAGTGAGAACTATTTGCACAGGTACAAAGACTCCAAACCTGGGCCATCTCCACACTGTTCACTCCCACAAACAACATTCAAAATATGTCATAAAGCAGATACTCCCCTGAGAGTTAGAACTATGATGAGAAGGTGGCATTGCTAACACATTCATCAACATTTCGAAACACTGGAAATTTTACAGTAGTTAGGTTCATCCATTTCACAGTAAGTTTCAGAACATGCCATATTCTAGGGCTGTGGCTGGCACTGGGCGTGTGGTAATATGGAGAGTGTCTAATTCTGTCCCAGAAGCTGAAGACAACAACAATAGACTTCTTTACACCCTGGGAGAGATGGACAAACTCTGCAATAATTACAGCATGCTCTAATGAGCACCAGGGTTTAGTTTGACACACTCAAGAAACAGAGAAGATGAGTGACTTCAGGCATTTAGGGAGAAGGAAGGGGAGAAGATGTTTGTAGGGCAACTGGTAAGAGTTCAGTCTTGAATAACAAGGCGAAGTAGCCATTTGGAAGAGGTTGAGAACAGTTTCTGGAAGATAATCCATAGTAAGAATTAAACTAGGTATTGTGTGGCCTAGAGAGATAGCTTGGTGGTAAGGAACACACTCCGCTCTCATGGAGTACCCACGTCCAGTTCCCAGCACCTCACAGCCTCCTCTAACTCCTGCTCTAGGGGAAGTCATGCCCTTTTCTGGCCTCCATAGGCTCGTGAACTCACCTATACATGCCTACAATCAGAGTTACACAATTAGAAATAATAAAAGTAAATCTTTGAAAGTAAGTTATAGAGAATAGTAAGAAAATTCTGGTTTGGGCATAGTCTTAATATTAATGCTATTAAGATCTGAAATAAAAATAAAGCCTGTTTATTAACATATTTTAAAGGAAAACTAATTAAATAACTTTCTGTTAGTATCACCACAGACTATGAAAATTTGTGGTCTGTTTTCAAAAGTCAAAGCTGTTGGAGAACTGACACTGGTGTCTTTGGAGCTGGATGCTGCCTCAACCCATCATGTATGCAGCCGCAGTTGACATTTTAAGGTTGATCTGCTCTCACTTAGGTACATAACCAGAAAAGGTAGTTTTATTTCAGCCCTATTAAATAATAATAAATATTATTTGAATTTTTAATTGAAAATTTCATACATGTTTTTAAAAAGTTCAATCCTATTCTCTGGTTCATTTCTTCTGTGAATATTTTTCTTAACTATTACACCAGAACCCAACAAGAGCAGCTTCTTGAAGCTTATCTCATAAAGTCTCAGACAATATCAACAAGGTCTTATTCTGCTGTCCCATCTGTGCTTATCCATCTTAGACTTTGAATAGATCTTGGGCCCATGTTTAACTGTGGTCATTTGGAAAAGCTTGAGTTTTGCCTATCTTTAAAGTTCATGACATTCATTAGACATTGCTGGAAATGGCATTTATTAAGGAACACCATAGTCTTACCACACATCTCAGGAATACTGAGAATTAGCTATGCTCATTTCAGTTGATACTTGTTTTTAAAATTCCTGAACTTCCCTTGAATGTTTTCATTGTTAGAAATAAGTATAGTCAGTTACTTTCCTTTAAGAAGAACTATAAAGATTAGTCTATAGAAAATTGCAGGCAGATAGTCAGATCTGAATATTTACAATCATCTGGGGTTCGTGGGCTAGTGAGGTGGCTCAGTAGGTGACAGGACTTGCCATGAAGCCTGACAACCTTAGTTTAACCCCTGGAACCTGTGTAAAGGTGAAAGGAGAGAACCTACTACACTAAATTGTCCTCTGAGCACCACACAAAGGAATGGTGGCATGCAGGACCCCCACAGGTAGTAAATAAGGACAGTGTGTTATTACTTTATGTTTGGTTTGCCTCTGCACTGCTTCCAAAACTGCCTTGCCTGAAGCCAGCATCAGAAGTTTGTGTACATACCATCTCACCGGTAATATGCATATATGGAATGATAGCATTGAGATTTAATAAATGAACTCATTTTGCCTCTTTGCAATATTATTTTGAAAGGTGAGATACTCAGAGGCAAGAAACCAGTTCTAGGTATGCCCAGGCAACTGCCTTATTTTTCTTGTTCATTTGTGAGTTTTGTGGGGACTATTAACCTAGCTTCCTTGCCCCCAGCTTGAGGCTGTACCATCAGTATGTTTGTGGTCTATTTACCATGGAGATCATGTTTCTACCAAAACTTTTTTTGAGAAAGATTTAAGACACTATAAGCTCACTTGGCTCAAAATTAGTGACCAATTTTGGTCACCATTATTTCAAACAGTCAAGTTCGATAGACACATGCTATCCTCCTGATGGTTTCCTTCAGACAGTGAGAGTAGGAGGGGATTATTCCTTTAAAAAAGTCCCTTCTGTGGTCTCATTCCTACCTCATGTAACCTCAATACAGAAAACAGTAAGAACCTAATAGAAATGCTTCCTAATTTCAGCATAAAACTTTACATCTCATTTTGAACCAAGGGAACAAAAAGTACCCATTATCAACTTGTTTTAGCAGAGCTGAGTGAAAACTGAAAGATGCTGTCATTTTATTATTAGTAATTTATAAAATACTATCTCTTCATGAAAATTTTTTTGAAATCCAGTTATCATGTGAATAAGGTACCTTCTTCAGTTTGGGATTGCATGAAGATTTATGTACATGTCTTCATCAGAAGTCTTGCCTCTGAGATGATGATCTGCAAGTCACCACATAGGACTCAAGCTGCAATGTGTTCTCACTCATTGGTCAGTCTGTTCCTCTTATGTTCACAGAAGTGTATGCAATATAAACTATTTTTAATACTTAGTAGAAGACCACAAATGTTAAGCATATTTTTGAAAGAAGGCAGTTTGAAAAATGACACCGATGAAACACTACAACAGCCATCACATCACAATAGCTTTAGGGTGCAGCAGTGGCGTGTGTGCTTTGGCAGTAACCAAAAGCTCTATAGATCAGGACATAAGACCTGGTCAGCAAGAGGGGCATCGTGCCTGGTAGTAGGCATTTAGCAAGCCAGCCAGGACCAGTGAAGCTGTGGATCTTAGAGGTGAACCTGAAGCTACCCCTGCACTAAACCAACATAATCCCAGGCTGCATTATAAACATTTGTCCTTGCACCAACAGGTAAGTGTAGTCTTCATCAAGAAAATTTGGCTTTGCAACAGACAGAGATCATTACAGAAAACTATGCCATTCAAAATGAAGATTCATGGCGCTCAGTCCCACAAGATATATAGCTCCCGTGCCTAAGGCTCAGGGATCATTGTGTAAAAGGAGGCAGAAAGATTGTAAAGGCCAGAGAGACAGAGGTTATGTGTGTCTCCTGTGAATGCTTGAAGTTAAACCCATAAACTCTCACTAGTATGACTGACTAAACAAGAGCTGAACAAGAACATTGATAGACATGATAACATGAATGGGGAAAGCCCAGAGACCTCATTTCTGTAGTATACAAATAACTACAGGCAACAAAGGAATGCTGAAAGCATGAGAAATAGCCTTTCTCAGGAAAGAGCCCACCGTATGGTTACCCAATCCCAAATGGGTAGCCCTAAAACATACATACAAATAACATTATAAAGACTGAACAGGTTGTATTTATGTATTTATGAATTATGCATATAAAAACAAACTAAGGTCATGGATTTGAAAGAGAGTGAGGATAATTATATGGGAAGGTAGAGAAGGAAGGAAGGGAAAAGGGAAATGATGTAATTATTGTATAATCTCAAAACATAATAAAACATTAAGATATGTCAGAAACAAACACACACACAAATAACTGGCAAAAGGTTTAATCTTATAGATCATGGCTTAAATATGATCAGAAAATATTTGGTTGCTCCCATTATATTCAGCCACTATTGCAGCAGTAAACATATCTGGCCAGGCCAGTCATTACCATAGCTAGCAGCATTCACATCTGGGAGAGACTGATGACCACTTCCCTCCTCTGGTAGTGTGCATAACATTTTCAGACACTTTGAAAGTTACCCAGCAGGGATGAGGCTTCCAGTTCAATTCCCACTAAAAATGCATGATGTAAAATTCTCAAAGAACTATTAAATATATATTTTAAAATTCAGTTAAAGGTTTATATGGTGGGCTAGGGAGACGGATCATATGTAAAGTGCTTGCTTGTGCAAGTAAAGTTCAGGTCCCCAGCGTCCATGTAAAATGCCAGTCATGGTGGTGTGAGTCTCTAATCTTTTGGGTGGTTGTGGGGTGAGGGGAGACATAGATGGACGCAGGAGGATACCTGAAGTGGTAAGTGATTCACTTACCTCTGAAGCAGTAGCTTCAAGCACGCCTCAGGCATCCTGAAAGATGGTGCCTACACTCAGGCAAGCACACCTGCACATACACTATTCAGAAGCACACTCAAAGATAAATCAAATATAGGGGGAAACACCTTTAGTTCAAGTCATGAAACATGCCAAACTTGATATACAATCATTTTCAAGACTTAATTATAGCTGAAAGTAAAGTGTTACTAAAATCCAGGCTAGATATAACTGCTGAGGGTTGAAGCCTGAAGCCTGCTTTCTCTCTACTAAGGAGAGGTGTAGATGATTTTCTTTTCATAATAATTACACTATTTTATAATCATAACGTTGTCATAAGTATTTTCATTAGTGGTTAGAATCAGTATTTTTAGTAAGGGTTCAACATAGTTCACCCATCACTGAGTTATATACAGGATGATAATTCTGACTAGATGATGGTATTTTATGTGTGCCCTGGCCCTGTTATAACACATTGTATAATATTAAAGAAGACTTTCTATATTTTTCTGCCACGGTAAAAAAAAAAAGAAAAAGAAAAAAGAAAAAGAAAAAAATCAGTTAAAGGGACAGTTATTTTAAAAAACTTGTTTCTGGGCAAGATGTGCTGAAGTGTTTGGAATTCAAAAGATAAATTTGAAGATCACTAGAGAATTATAAAAGACAGCTTACAAGCTAGGAAGATAACATGACAGGCAAATAGATAATAATTGCTTTTACTGAAAATCTTCAAGAGAGGACCATGGCAGGAGACCCAAAAATTAATTCATATATTACTATGATAGAGTATATCTATTAATAACCTATGAAATACAAAAACATTTTGCCTTTAAAATTTTTAATGGTGACTATTAACATAACTGCTAGTAAAAAAAATCAAAATTCCCACACAAAAGGGGCAGAGAATCGAAATGGTGATGGCTCTTCCTTTACCAAAGTATATGGTATTATTAAACATGTGCACATCCCCTGCCCCATTGCTCAGATATCTAGAGTTTTGTACCAAGGAAGTAAGAGGGACTGTGTGCCCATGTATCTGTAGAAATCTAAAATGCTGTGCCCAATAAAGCAAAGTTAAAACAAATGTAAGCAATAGTTAGAAATCAGATATATTGTACTTTCTTAGTATGGTATGTCTTCTGTGTCGGCCCAAACAAAACACCTTGGGCTGGGTAGTTAAGAAAGACAAGAGGTTTATTTAGTTTAAAGAACTAAAGATAAATGTCACCGGCCTCTGTGACACTTTGCAGACAGATGAGGATGTAGAGGAAAGCGCCATTGTGCCAGGAAACTCACAATGACAAAACCATTTGGCTGTACAACAACCCAGGAGGGGTCCAGCTGCAGGCTCTCTTTTATGACGACTGTTTCTCATGAGAGATCACTGAGAAAGAATGGCCTTAATTTCTTCAGAGGTCCTTTGGCCAGTAGCCTAGTTCCCTGGCTGAGCTTCCATCATCTCCAAACATCAATGGAGCGGGCACCAAGCGTGGAGTCTGTTGGGGAGCAGACTTGAACATCTGCAAGCCACAGGACCTCCCATCCATTAACATCACTCAGGAAAATTCTTTCGTAAGTTGAGTTTATCCATCGTTTGTGTTATATGGGAGATTCTTCTAGGTATTAATGAACAAGCAAAGCATGGGTGAGGTAAAGCACCCAATTCCAGAGGGTTTATCTTGCAGAGAGTGTGTGGTAACTTTGGCTGACAGGTATTTTGATAAAAATAAAGGAAGTCACTGAAATAGAGTAAAGAAAGTTATAGAAAACTATTTAAAATATGTTCTCATTTTCAGGAATAATTATACATACAGATAAAGGTTATATGTCTGGTGGGATTCCTTACCCCCAAGTTCTTGGTTCCTGATATTAAAAAATACATGTATATTTCATTATGCAACTTTTAAAATTATTTTTCTTAACAATAAAATTTTTAATAATTTTATTGTATTTATTAGCATCCATTTAATATGATGAACTATTACAACTTTGTAAATCTATTGATACAAATCAAAACTGGTGTTTATTAACAAATGATTTAAATGATGGTTAGATAAACTGTCTTCATTAATTTTTTTACAGTTTAGGAAATTTTTGGGGAGAATGCTAAGTGTGCTCTACTTAAAATTGTTATATACACAGCTTTGTAACAAGTACACAGCAATAAGTAAAAGGGTGTGTGTGCGCGCATGTGTGTATGTGTGTGTGTACGTGTGTGCACATGTGCATGTTTGCACATGTGTGCATTTCAGTTTAATGCAGAGAGTCTTACTTCTTTCCTCTTTTACCTGGTTCTCTCTGTTTTCCTTGGCAGACTTTGCAGACCAATATCAACAAAGCAGATTGTGTGTTTTCTCCTCTTCCCTTTCCCCTCACCACACTGATGGGACAGTGTGAAATGGACGAGCGTAATTGGAAGGAGAGGTGGTACCTGGCCATGTGAGGGTGTATGGAGCCAGAGACATGCTGATGGCCCTGTTGTAGGCTGAGTGCTACCTTGGTTTGGATCTGGAGTGTTTCCTAAGACCCATAGGGTAGAAGTTGGTGCTTCATGGTGTGTGGAGGTGGAAGACATCTGAGACGGTGGGACATGTGGGAGATCTGGCAGCTGGATGGACCCTTCTGTCTGTCTTTCCTCCTCAGCTGCCGCGAGATATGGTCTGCTAAGCCTCCTCTGATGCCCAGTAACACCACAGTCCCCAGAACGTTGGACTCCCCAATCACAGACCGAGCTTTCCACGCCTGCGAACCAAGCTAAGCATTCCTTCTAGAGCTGAGTATCTCATCTCTGTCACTACTAAAGAAAGTGTGATGAGCCTCGTGCAAATGTCCCTAGAGAAGACCTGGTCATGATATCCCAGGCTGCACTGGGATTTCTGCTCCTAACTCTGCTGCCTGCTCAGGGAGATGCCTTCCACAGAAGGGGAGCAATGCAGGTCCCATCCCAGTCTGACTGAAGTAAGCTGACAGAGACACGAGGTTCCGGATCTGGCGTGTTGTATGAAAATGGACAGGGCAGCAGTGGACATTTCCCGGTACTGTTCTCTGGGTTCTATGATGATCTATTCGCTATGCTCTGACCGAATAAACCTCCCTCTCCAGCTCTCCTTCTTGTCCCTACACTCTCTCCTTACGTAAATATATGCAAAGACAACTTTTAAGCAGACACGGGAGGCTATAGAAGAGTACATGTGTACATTTCTTTGTGTTGTTTAGATTTAGTGTACCTCACATTAAGCTGGGAGGACTTCCTTGTACCTTAGTACTTAAATTGATATGGCCCAAATTGAGAAGTGACATTTCTGTATAAAGATTTGTGTTTCTCTGCTCATCATTTTGTTAGATCTTACCAGATTAGTTTCATTAGAAATGAGAGCGTCGTTTCTCAATTTTATCATAAACTAGTGAACATTTCTTCCCCACATGCATCCACTAGAAGGAAAACTGTGTCCTCTGCACTTACAGTCTGTCAGATATGGAGTGACCTATTGTTCTTTACTTTATTTACATTTATCTGACTACAAATGAATTTGTCCATTTCATAGATCTGTGGCTTTAGTATTTGTGCTTGGGTTAATCACTGCACTTCAGTTTCCTTGCATTATTTTTATGCATTGAAAATTTATAGTCACTATTGTACATTACACCTAATAAGATATTGCTATCTGTACAGCCATTTTTCCAGCTCACGTGTTTTCCTGCTGACATTTTTCATAGTAACTTTTGCTATATAAAGGTTTATATTTTCCTGCAACTCAATATGCCTCTTTTAGCTATGTCAGGGCTTCAAACTGTAGTTAAAATAGGGATATCTTTGACTCTTATTTCCAGTCTGCTAATATTTCCGTAATCATTAACTCTTTTCTCTTTCAACACTCAGCAACCTCCATCCATCTCAAATTGATTGTAACACATGTGTACGGCTTGTGTGAGAGTGGCGTTCGTCTTCAAGACAGACAGGCAGTTACGGCAGCGCCTTTCATTAACCCACCCGTTGATTTATGATTACATTATGCTAATGCCTGCTTCTACATACTGTCACCCACTCTGTTTCCCTGATTTATTTCTTTAATTTCATGTTTCGGTGCAGTTGGTTAGCTCATTCTGAGTTGCTAACACTCCTGAATGCCGCTGTCTGCTCCTCGTTCTGCCAGCCTGAGGCAGCTATTCAGAGGGGTGCTGGCGACACACTCCCTGGTCCCAGGCTTCCCTCTGCAGTTTACAGCAGATGAAGGAAGAAGTAGTCATCTGTGTTCCTCCTTGAGGCAGATTCTTGAGACATGTATTTCTTAAAACATTTTCATCTTCATATACCATTGGTCAAATCAAGTCACACAGCCACTTTAAGGTGGTGAAGAAGAAGCTGAATAATTGTGTTCAAACATATGGCTTGTTTGTGAAAGTCTCACGGTGGACTGATTGATTGGTCACTGATGTGACATTGTGTGTTGGTGTGTCCCATCATCAAAATGTCTTATTCTTTGATTTTGAAATTTTATACATAAATATATAAATTAACGAGCACACATAGTGCTCTTCTCATGCTGTTTACCCATTTCAAATATCAAATGAAGCTGAATGGAACCAACTTATGCCCTTCTGCACTTGGTCTATAGTGGCTGAGCCTGTCTCTTACAATATCACATCTATTACATGTTCTGACGCTGACTTCTTTCTGGGATCCAGACATACCATGCTTGACCTTATATTCCCTTTCATGTATTTTATTATTTATTGTTTTCTACCTCTGCTTTCTATCTCCATTGTATTAAGAATAATTTATTCGGGGCTACTTTTTCTACCTACTAGTTTTTTCTCCTGCTAAAACAATAAGAATAAATTTTGTTTTTATATGATTCTTAGTGTTTCTTGTTGGAGGAATTCTGCTTACAACTTTTGCAAATCTGTTGTGTTATCATGACAATTAACTTTGTTATCCGGATTCTTACAATCTGTAAGCACAACAGCTCAGATATAAAGGGATCCTGGCATCCAGGAGCCAAGGAATACCACAAAGTCCTACCGAATAACAAACCAGCACAAAGGGTTTATTGGGAGGGACAAACACCAGGAGAGTGGCAGCCTCCGTTTGAGCAAAAAACAGCAGGGAATTGAGCAGAAGGTGGGACTTGTATAGTTTCAACTTTTCAGGGTGAACTTTCCAGGGTGGTGGAATTTCACATCCAGGACTGGGCTTTTGACTCTGTAGGGTGAGAGGCTGGGTCCAGCAATTAGGGCAGTTAATGGGGGAAGGCTGGCAGTTAGAGGTCCTCTGGGGAGGGGCCTGGCCACTGGCTTGAGGGGCTTACTCAATCAGGGCTCTTAAATGTGTGCCAGTGTGGAGAACCTGTCCTGAGAACAGCAGGCGGGCGAGCGAGCCATTCGTTGACTTCTCTCTGCTCCTGACCTTTGATGGAGCAGTGCTACCCCCCCCCGTGTGACTTCTCCGCCATGAGCTGTAATAAACACCCCACCCCATGCATTGCTTTTTGTCAGAATATTTTATTAAAGCAACGAAAATGAAACTAGGACAAATATCTCTAAGAAATCCCTGCTTTTAAGGTTTATTCTTAACTTATGTTTCTTTAACCAAAGCCAAGGAGTTGCCATATTGTATATATGACAGTTGTACACGGGGTGAGTTTCAAATTCCATTCTAAAATAACCTTTTCTTTCCCTTCTTGGTCACAGTGTCTTGATTCCTGGTGTGGTTTGAGATTTTTATTATAATTGCTAATATTTCTTGACTTGTTATTTGTGGGATTAATTTAAGGTAGAGGATAGGAGTGTTTTCATTTGGGAAATATTTTCTCTCCTCAGAGCCTCTAGTCCTCTCAAATTGGAACCACTCTAAATTAATGGCTATGAGTTGTTTGGACCCATGTTACTTAAATGGAGCTGTAACGGCAGGCCTCTGGCTGCCAAATCTTCTTTATTTTATGGATGTATGTGTGTGTATGTGTGTGTGTGTGTGTGCGTGTGCACGTGTGCATGTATGTATGCACATGCATGTGTGTGTGTGCATGTGTGATGCTCCTTGTAGCCACTGGGGAAGAAGGACCAGAAGATTCTGATAAAAATGAGATTGATTCCTACTGGAGGGCATGGCTGTGACCCCACTTCCACTGTGTATTTCCTTTTGGAATATCCATCTTGATAGACTTAGTTTTTATCTCTTCAGTGTACCTATGAGGCCAATCACACCAAATATGCAGAAACTTCTGTTAAGGGAAGGTGAAGTGTTAGAGAAATTATCCCACAAAGGACAGGAGCCCCACCCCTTTTCTTTTCCTCAATATGCAAGCAGACTAGGAAAGATTCAGAATCCTGAGAAGACCTCACTTTTAAAGATTAAACTCTGCTAAATGAAAACCAGAATTCTTGAGAGCACACCTGGGGTTCTACAACTACAAATCCTCTGCTTCATCAACTTTAACACAAAGAAGGGGGCTCAGGGCAGGGCAGGCTCACAACAAACAGGGTGGGCATGGAGAGTGAAGCAGAAGGACAAGACAACTGGTGAGACATTAAAGGCCCATGTCAAATCTTGTTAGAGACTTCCTAGGTCAAACACAACTGTGTGTGTTTTAGGAGACCTTGGAGCAGCTGAGGGCAAGCACAGCACTCAGAGGCTGTGACTCTGATCTGGGATGTCCTGCTACCCAAGTCAACAAAAGTTTCAATTTTAATCTGAGCAAAATCTAGGCATATTGAAACAAAATGCCTAGACAAATAATCAAAGAATCAAGGTTCAGGAATTGTACAATGTACGACATATAAACTCTGTTCTAAGTGAGGCTGTTGCAAATTCAGAGGAGAGATGTTTGCCTTCACCTCACACTAACAGGCAGTCATCGCCCAGGTGGAGGAGGCATGGCTTAGCAAAAGAAATCATCCAGACAGCTATTTTAAATATCGTCAAAGAATTAAAGTAGATCGTCTTCGTGAGACAATAGGTAGGGAAATTTGATAGAAAAATAGAATATAGAAAATGAAGAGTTACCATGTTTGACAATTTTCATGATAATTTTGCTAAAAAGCAATCAGCAGAAAGACTCAAGATGGAAGGGGAATATGGAGAATACTAGGAAATTCCAAGCAAGAGACTCACAAAGAGTCCCTGAAGCACTCAGCATCAACTGTTAAGTATTAAAAGAAAAAACTATCATGAAAATGTGAAAGGGAAAAGTACTACAATAGTTGCGATGAGGATATACTCATCTCTAAATCCTCAGTTTAGAAAAAAAATGAAGCCCATAGAACCCTGGACTAGCACGAAAAGGTAATGCCCATAGATGTGATACTGGCATGAACAACATGGGAAAATGCAAGAATTTAGCAGTGGGATCTAAGGTCATCTCCAGGAGGTGGGACCCATGCTCCACAATGTTACTAGGATGAAGAACCTATCACTAGATGGGACATAGAGCCCGGGAAGAACCCACTACTACACTCTGCTAGACAGGCATGGTTTTCAACTGATTCTTTATGACGTGTTGCTATTCCCATGTACTAGTGTGGCTTTCAGCATAGAAAGTGATGAGCACAAAGACCTACAACTGGTCAGTGTATACAGAATAAGCTACAGTGGAATGCTCAGCCATAAACGGGACATCAATATCCTACTCCTTCTTCCAAGACTCAGAGTTCAGTGTGGAAGAGGAGAGGAGGGACTGGTAGGGATAGAAGTGCTGGATGACTTCAGGGGAACAGTCTTTTCTCATTGCAGCAGGGTGGTTGCACATAGGAGTCCACAGCAGTTATGACAGCACACAAAAGACCTGTGCAATCTCAAGCAAGACAAACAACAAGGAGAAGGAGGTCATCACAAGGTCCTACCCCTAATTGAGGAACTAGTGGTAGTTAATAACACACAGACAGACACACACACACAGAGAGAGAAAGAGAGAGAGAGAGAGAGAGAGAGAGAGAGAGAGAGAGCACTGTAAGCATGTGGGCCCTGAAAGATCCACAATGCTCCAGTAGACGGCCCCACATCCAGGAGGATATGGGTAACACAAATTGTACTTGATGAGTTTTTAAAAAGTGGACATGAAGTTGGGAAGCTTAGGAGGTAAGAGTGAATATAACCAAAATAGATTGTATAAAATTATTGAGGAATTTATATGTATATGTAAATAGCACAGAATTCAAAGTTCTTGTAATTAAGTATTCTCTTTGTATTTAAACTTCCCTTTCAAGAAGACATAGAAAGTAATTTTAATATAAGATAAATCCAAGCTGAGGGCATTTGTCTCCAATTGTCTTGCTTCTGAAGCAGTTCTGGTTTTCTAAGATGATCCTAGACACTAAGTCCAGTCTACATAAAGGATGAAGAGGAGTTGGATGATGAATATAGGAGCAGACGTAACACCACATGTCTTAGTCACTGTTCTATTGCTGTGAAGAAACACCATGACCAAGGCAACTATTATAAGGCAAAGCATTTAACTGGAGTCTGGCTTACAGTTTCAGAGGTTCAGTCCATTATCATCATAGTAGGAAGATGGGGGCATGCAGGTAGGCTCTGGAGCAGTGACTAAGAGCAACATCCTGATCATAGGTAGAGAAAGAGAAAGACTGGACTTGCCATAGACTCTTGAAACATCATAGCCCACCCCTTCAACAAGACCACAGTTCTTAATCCTTCTAATCCTTTCAAATAGTACCACTCCTTGGTGACTAAGCATTCAAACATATGAGTTCATGGTGGCCTTTCTTATTCACATCACCACAGCATGCCATAAACAGATATAACCTTGAACACACATGTACAAGTGCATACACACCCACACCACTAAACTCCAGGATGAGGATACTGTATTTGTTTAAATAAGTCATTTACCTGAGCGGTGAATGGTGGCTGAATTTACTGAATCTGAATTAGTATAGTGGTTTGTGGTCATGGGTAAGAGTCCATGTGGAGTGGTTTCTATGTGGGGTTGGTTATATACAGTGATCCAGGCAGGATCTATAGGACACTCCACCAATGGTGCTGATTCTATAGCAAGATTGCATGCCTTGCCTATGTGGTAGAAGAGGGGCATCTGATGGGAAAAGCCATTCTAAGTGTCTGTGCTGAGTGTCTCACCCCAGGCCTTAAGGATGTGACCCGACTGGGGTTGGGACCGTAAAGAAGTCCAATGGGGCTGGTTCCTTACAAGATTTCCCTCCTGTAAGAAGGGAAAAACATAGGTGTGCATAGAGGAAGACCATGTGCTGAACAAAGGAAAGATGGCCACCTGCCATCCAACACACTTTAAGAGCGAGAAGAACAGATGACTCCTTGGCTATCAACTTGCGCTTCCACCACCATGGGATAATAAGCATCATTCCCTTGAGACATGCTTTTATTTCTAAACCTCAGCATCCTGGCACACAAGGCATCACACTTCCCCATGAGACCCTGCTGGAGGTGGTCCAGGCAATCTATGAGTAGGAGACCACAGCCCCTGCCAGCTCATTCCAGGGAGGACCTGAAGACCTGCTGGTCTCCTGGACTTGTTCAGAGGGCAGCATGTGTCTGTTATATTCTTCTAAAGTAAACTTGCCTTATTAGCCCCAATGTTTGTAGGCATGGAAGTTGTAATCTAAAGTAATACTTGTCTTGCTAAGCCCATTATTGGTCCCTGTTTATCATGTGTCTATCTCTATATGTATCTATCTATGACCTAGCAAACAATATCTGTGTCTTTATTACCTATTAATCAATCATCTGTATCATATCTATTTATCTATCATCTATTCATATACCTAGATATTGTTTATTGAATGACCCATCATCTATTTATCTATTATCTATCAGTCACCTATCAAATACCTATAGCCTTATCCATCTAATTTAATAGACGTGACTGTTTAAAGCCAAAACAGTGTTACTGTTCCATAAATCTGTGACATAAATAGGGTTAATATATGTTAAGATGAGCATAAAGTATGAAAATACTTGAGAATATTGTTTCCCAGAAGTTATTAAACAAACCCATTTTCTTGTGATAAGTTAAAAATGTGTACCATAATTAATAAAGCTCTAAAATTATCCAAAGAAATATAGATAAAACTCAATATACTAAATAAAATGCAATTCTAAAATTCACATTAGAAAATGAAAGGAGATACAGGAAATAAGAAGGAGAGAAAACAAATAATAAAATGGCGTGCCTGCCAATACATCTGTCAGTAATGATATTACATATATAGATTGAATAACTCAGTCAAATTTCTGAGATTAAAATACTTACATCAATAATGATATTAAATATATAGATTGAATAACCCAATCAAATTTCTGGAATTACAATACTTATGTCAATAATGATATTAAATATATAGATTGAATAACCCAAACACACTTCTTGGATTATTGTGATGAATTTGGAAAGGTCAATTCAATTATGTCTGTGAGTAAAATGCAACAGAAAAATACAAACAGGTTGAAAATGTAACATTAGAGATGATATTCCCTGGGATTAGGGAGCCCCAGAATGGAGTAAAGTTATAATAAAAAGAGGCATATGGCCTGGAACAAGAGAATGGAATCCTCATGACAGTGGGCTCAGAACCAGAAGGGAAAGAAGTTATAATAATAAGATGTGTGATCCGGAATAAGAGCGGGGGAGCCTCCTGATGGTGGGCCTGGCGGAAGCGGCTTCTGTCCATGACACTGCTGTGGTTTGGGGACAGCTCTGCCTGCAGAGACAGGACTCCATATTTGTGAGCTCAATGGAAACCACCAGTGACAAACATTGAAATTAATAGTATTTTGGTTTGGGGTTTGATGAAATATATTTAAATGTATTTAAATATATAGTTAAGCACTAGCTAGCATTTACTCTGAATTATTCTATATGTTTTCAGAGTTAATTCCATTTTTCAAGGGAAACAAAAACACTAGATTGACAGCGAGATGATGAAATAACCTGAGACTGCATAACTGTCATGATAAATATTCAAATAAAATTTCCCATCCGGATAAAACCACAGTGTAAGACATTGCTACGAAGTTATTCTTTCCTTTGCTCAGATTTTAATTGGTTATTATGATTTCTCTAGAAACACCAAGCATGTAGAAGTATGAGGGAGAGAGGGAAAAGGCAACATTGTTGCTGTCTTTAAGAAAAAAAAAAGTAGTTAAATGCCAAGATGGCATGAGTGTGGACAGAATTATAGCTTGTGTGATACAAATCTTTTTAAATAACTGGCATCGATCGCCACTTATCATAAGCTGGAAGCTCAAAGGTCTTCCACATCCTCTCTCTTGTGTCTTCTCTTTTCAGAGTCAGTTCTTGGAGACAGCTATTTGTTATGGCAGCCTGCCCTGTTTGTCAGGACCGGAGTGAATCAGACATTTGCCAATATGCATTCTGCAGAGACCACTCAGTGCAAGCAGCCCACTGTGCATGGAAATTTGTCTGCAAAATTGATGGCTTGATTTTGATTGTACACTAGCACAAGGCGGCATTTACACGTGTTTGATAGGAGTTACAAAGGACAAGAAGAAATTCTGCCTTTTACCAAATGAGTGTTTATCCAGCCTTTTCCTTGAATGTGCTACAGTCAGGGCTGGACATGGGAAGCGGGGAATGCTTGAACATTCAAACAATACAGTCTTGATTATAATGAGTGGTTGAGTTTTATCTGGATGCAAGCATACAAGCCAAAATGTCTGTTATTCTGTAACAACAGCGTCTTGGTGAATTAGCCTGTTTTTTTAGAGATTGTCCATTCTACCTTAGTATGAACACCCAGGGCAGCTATCCTTTGAAGTAACTAGATCTTCTAAGTTGATTAAATATGGATGCAGGAAAGGCGCATTGGTAAGAATTTCAGTGACTGGTGGAGGCAGAGAGCAGGGATGGGTGGGTGCCTGTGAATAGCTCAGACTTTCCCACTTTCTGTCCACCCAGACAAGTCCCTGTATCTGCTTTCAAGCCGATGGAGTACGGCACACATCTCAGACATCCTGAGGCAGAGGGGTCTGGGTTTTGGTGAGAAGCTGTTGACTACTTTTTCTCTGGTCTCCTAAGCTGAAGAAAAATTGCATAATTCCAAGCTCTGAGCAGCAGCAGGTTTTATGCAGAGCCTCTGAGTGTATTGAGAAGCCTGGATACATCATCCTATTTAGTCCTTAAGTAAATCAAAAAGGCCAGCATAAAGCCATATTCAGGGACACAGGATGACGGCATTTTCATATAAAGTAGATACTGTCACAGGCTTTTTCTTTTCAACGCTCATTTCCCCTGCCACTGTCTCACATTGTAATTACTTCCATTTTCCAATTCCTGGCTTGCTGAATTATTTTATTTTAGAAATCCACTGTAGTAAAGTACTTGGGAGATGATATTTGAAACTGAAGATTATGATAGAAAGGGTAAGAACCTGACTTATAATCCAATTTTGTGATTATGGGGATGGTCGGGATGAAGATATAAAAGGAAAAATGTTAAAAAAAAAAAAACAAACACAGAAAAACTAAGAATCACGTTTGGAAACGCTAATGTCAGTTCTGACAGCATTTAACAAGGAAAGATAAGATAAATGTTATCTAGAAAATCCTTTAGCAGAATCTATATAGCTTACGCCCACACTAATTTCATGAGCATACTGGCATGGCCTATTAAAATATTCGTAAGAGGTGGGTTTGTAGAGATGGGTCACTGGTTAAGAGCCCTTGCTGCTCTTCCAGAGGGCCCTGTATCCGGCCTCCAAGAGTACGAGGCTCACATGTGATACATGTGAATCTGAAGACCACTGGACAAATGAGATATCTGAAGAAAGAGGACAAATCATTCTGTTGGTAAACTGGCCTATTGCTACACCACATTTCCAACAAGATAAAATTTCATAAATCTTCCCAAATGTTTGTTTCTGCTGTTCTCTGCAGACATATAATGCAAATGGTCTTTTTGTAGTCCCAGTCCAGTTAAAGATTCAAGCTGGCTTTGGAGTTGGAGTGTGGCTCTCTCCTTCTCTAAACCCAAGCATGCTTATTAAAGAGAATGCCAAAATCTCTGTCTTATGTCAGAAGAGCCACCTGATATAAAACAGAAGAAAAACAAATATTTAGGACTATTTTATTGCCACTAATCTCATAATCTTTTGGTTTTATATTGACTCTTTAACAATTTTTCTCAAGATATAAATATTATCTCAAAATTCAGAAGACTAATATATATGTATATATATTATATTTCAATATATAAGATATATATTCTAAAATTTTGCCATGATATTAATGGTCATATATAGTACTAACTAATTCAAAAAGAGTTTTCATCTACCTTCCTGTACATGATTTCAGATTTGAGTTTTTATTAGTTTTCTACAGTGAACCATGAGCATGCCTAACAGTGACTTTTGAAGTCTCCAAAAGAAGGATGGGGACTCACAATGACGATTCCTCCAGGGTTATATTAACACCACTAAACTGGAAACCATCACCTAAGGATTGGCTTTGGACTACAAATGTTTTAGAACAATTTTGAGGTGGCTAGCTAAGATGACTCAGTCTCACAGACTACTCTAGCCAGGACTTGAGAAAAGCCCTGCACATTCCCATTACACATAGACCGGACAAAAAAAATGATATAGCTACCTCTCCCAGGACTTGACAATTAACCCAAAATTTTCTTTTCAGGATCCCCTAAAGATACTGACACCCCCAGACAGCAGGAAGTGAATTTAAGAATACACTGCCCACATTCCCAAGAGGTGGCATAGGTGGTTTTTGGGCATTCAGTGGGTTATGGATATTTGTCATTGTTTAGGGAAGCTTCGTTACAAGTTGTTATTGGTTATATTCAGAAGGAAAGTTGAATAAAGGGTATTAGATTCAGAGTTCTTATTTTGAAAAGTAAAAAGAGTAAAAAAAAAGTAAAAAGGATAAAAGGGTAGGGTAGATTATTAAATCTACTCTGAAAAGAAAAAAGGGAGGATATAGATACAATAAAAAAATGTAGATTATTGAATCTACTTTTAAAAAGCAACTACAAGTTTTAAATATTTCATATTGGATTGGATTTTTTTATATTGTATACATGTTTTGTATGTTGATATAAATTTGAGATCAATTTTGTTAAAACATACTGTACATATGCATTTAATCTTGTTCAAGGTATTGTACCTATACATCTCATTTAACAATGTAATGCAAATTTCTAATTCTTGAAAGTTATTATTACTAACTGTTTAGGCAAATAAGGAAATGAAAGTTAGTAAATTAAACTTGAAGTCATATTAGGTATGTTTTCAAGGTCAAACAGAGCTAAATTTTAAATAGACAGGTCATCTTAAAGCACTTCAGAGATCTATAGAATATGTCATTTAAGATGTTTGAATAACATAGGTTCTTTTTTATGACTATGAGATAAGTCTGACAGCATCAATCTACTTCAGAAAAGATAAGGGCATCAAAGAAACTCCACATGGATTTTACTTTCTTTGTGCAAAAGTAAGAAAATGTCCTTGCCTTGACTACTGACAGTATGCTGTCCTAATTATACAAGCAGGACATAAAAGAGAGTGACTGCCAAACATTATCAAAACAAGGCAGAAAAGCCCTTCAGACTATCCTGCTTCACAGAAAGGTTTGTTGAATATTCTAGGTCTATAGGCCAAAGATAGATGTCCCAACATTGTAGAGGAACTTTGAGTGACTGTACAGGCAGCCAGATGTTTCTGTCATTTCTCACTTTTTTTGAAGTCACTTCCTTGCACTTTCTGCTTACTTAATTAATATTATTTCCTTCGTGGGACTCTGAGGTAGTTGAAGACTAGATAGTTATAGTTATGGTTTTATTTGTATACTGGACTCAGAAAAGAAACTCACTAAAGAGGTGTAAAGTGTAATAGGTTGAGAGACATTGAAAGATAAATTTGATAATGCAAATTAGAATAGAAAGTGAATTAGGTACAACCTTTTGGACTCATCAAGATAGATTAGATATAGAGTATTTTCTTTGAATTTGTCAAGTAGACTAGACATTGTTGATGTATTTATGGCCTGTATATAGTGCATATAGTTTTTATACTTATTGTATATTTTTTCTTATATTACCTATAGTCGTCTTTTTTTTTTAGACAAAAAGGAGAAATAGAATGGTATATTATTTGTGATTTAATAAATAAAGGCTTGAAGATCAGAGTGCAAAACAGCCACACTAGCCAGCCATACAGGTCAGGGAATGGTGGTACACACCTTTAATCCAAGCAGCTACACTAATTACCCATGGAAGCTGGACGGTAGTGGTGCACACCTTTAATCTCAGAACTAGAGAGGACTATAAAACAAGAGGAGACAGATCTCAGACTCATTCTCAATCTGAGAATTCATGGAGACAGAATCACCCATTTTAGTCTGAGGTAGAAATAAGAGCCAGTGACTGGTTGCTTTGCTTTTCGGATCTTCAGCTTGAACCCAAATATCTGTCTCTGAGTTTTTATTCAAATAGGTGTGGTGTTGTTGGAGGAAGTGTGTCACTATGGAGGCAAGCCTTGGGGTCTCATCTATGCTCAAGCCAAGCCCAATGAGACAGTTCCCTTCCTGTTGTCTTTGGATCAAGATGGAAGGACTCTCAGCTCCAGCACCATGTCTGCCTACATGCTGCCTTGCTTCCTTTCATGACAATAATGAGCTAAACCTATGAGCTGTAAGTGAGCCACCCCGATTAAATGTTTTCCTTTATAAGACTTGCCATGGTCATGGTGTCTCCTCACAGCAACAGAAACCCTAACTAAGACACTGGGATATCTGAGACATTTAGGGAGGTGACAAGAACAGCAACTAATCGGAGAGTTGAATATTTCAAATCTTGTTTGCTCAGATTCTAGGTAAAGAGGATGCTTTGGAATTTATTGCTTCTTTTTCTGGCAGATGGCTTTTTGAAACCTACCTCACAGAATTAAGTCTCTGATAACATGAACAGGCCCCTGTTTGTCAATGATGCCCTGCCCTGTCTAGATGTCAGCATGTATAAAGATAAAGCTCACACTGAGTCAGTTATGCCATGAGCAAGGTCTAGGGAACCCTACATTGAAGATTACTAGAGATAAGTGTGAACATCACAGTCAGCATCCCCTACCACAGCTGGTTCAAGAGACACCATGCCACAAATTATCAGGCTGCTATGCCATACTCCTAAATATAATATGACTTATCAGCAGATATAAGTGGTGTATAACGTGAGCAAAACTTCCCACAGTGAAATTGTGGGGCTCTGTGTTCATTCCTGGTGAATGAGAGAAACCCACCCTACTCTGGACAACATCACCAATACAAATGACAAATCTTCACAGTGTGCAAGAGCATTATCTCACACCATGTTTTGTTTAACGTTTTCCTATTTTTACGTGTGTGTGTGTGTGTGTGCATGTATTCATGTGTGGGGGCACACATGTGCGTGGGTGTATGCACCTGCCAAGGCTGAGGTTGATTTCAGAAATCATTGTTTCCTGCTGTTTAATTGTATTCCCCAAAGCACGGTCTTTCAGTCACACTCAGAGCTCCTGCTGTGGCTACTCTCACTGTGCTCTGAAGATGCGCTGTCTCTACTTTGCCAGACTGATGTTGCACACTTGCACCATTCCCACCTGGCATGTGCTTGGGTCCTGGGGATCTGAACTCTGGTCTAAGCACTTATATGTTGAGCCACCTCCCTAGCCCTGGCTAGTTATACTTTACGTATATCTATCTGAAAGTGTAAGAAACAAAACTTGTTCATCAGTCTTTAAAAGGATAGGACCCCTTTTAGTTCACAGTCTAGAGTTCACCAATATTTGACTTACAGAAATCTACTGAAATATTGGAGTGGGGATTTTGCAATATACCTGTGAGATGCTTGCTAAGTATTCTTTCAATCATGACACCTAAGGATTTAATTAAACCTTTACTTGACTGTTAGGGAATTAATTTCACCCAGAACTAATTTTAATTTTTGTTAGTAATCTGTTACACTTATATATGGAGAAAGGTACCAAATACTATCTGTTTTAAATATAGATTTAAAAGCATTTTTTTAAGTTTTTATTGTTTTATTTTATATTTTTACATCCCGACCACAGTTTCCCCTCTCTCCTTTCCTCCCTTTCCCTTCCTCCACCTCCCTTCTGCCGCACCCTATCTACTCCTCTATTTCTATTCTGAAGAGGGCAGGCCTCCCATGGATATGACCAAAATATGGCATATCCAGTTTCAGTAAGACAAAGCAACTCCCCCCTTGTATTAAGGCTGGACAAAGTAAACCAGTATCGGGAATAGGGTCCAAAAAGCTTGGAAAACCAGAGGCAGTCCCTGCTCCCACTGTTAGGAGTCACACATAAAGCCAAGCCACACAGCTGTAACATATGTGCACAGTGCTAGGACAGTCCCATGCAGGCTCCCTGGTTGTTGGTTCAGTCTCTGTGAGCCCCTAGGGGTCCAGGTTAGTTGATTCTGTGGGTTTTCTTGACCCCACTGACTTCTACAATCTTCCCTCCTCCTCTTTTGCAGGATTCCCTGAGCTCTACCTAATGTTTGGCTGTGGGTGTCTGGCTCTGTTTCCATAAGTTGCTGGATGAAGCCTCTCTGGTGACAATTGGGCTAGGCACCAATCTACGAGTATGGCAGAGTATTGCAAGGCATCATCACATTGGCTCTTTTTATTTTGCTTGCCTGTCATGTTTGTTTCTATCCTAGCTCTCTGCATCATCCAGCCTATGGGTCCTAATGCTCCAGGCAGTATCAGGGGTAGGTTCACTCCTGAGCATGGATCTCAGGCCCAACAAGTCATTGGTTGGTCTCCCCACAGCCTTTGTGCCACCATTGCCTCAGCACATCCCACAGGCAGGACAGACTGTAGATAGAAAGTTATGTGGCTGGGTTGGTGTCCGAATCCCTCCTTTGAGTCTTGCCACATCACAGGAGATGGTCAGTTCAGACTATGTATCCCCTATGGCTAGTAGTCTTAGCTAGAGTCATCTTGCAGATTCCTTGAAGTTTCTTTTGCACCAGGTTTCTCCCTGACCCCCAAATGTCCCCCCTTTTCAGTCCTCTCTTTCAGTCCTCTCCTCTGCCACTCCCACCTGGTTCCTCATGTTCCTGTCCTCCACCTGGCTCCAAATCCATGAAAATCTATTCTATTTCCCCTTCCCAGTGAGATCCAGGCATCCCCGCTAAAGCCCTTGTTGGTGCTGGAGAATTGTCTGTATTCTGTCAATCATGATTTAAATAAATGCTGATTGGCCATTAGCCAGGATGTATGGGTGAGACAACCAGACAGGAAGTAGAGGCAGAGCAAGGAGAATAGAATTCTGGGAAGCGGGAAGCTCTCTTGGCATTTCTGTCTGGACCATCGAAGAAGCAGGATGTGACCTGCCCTGCTGAGAAAGGACTAAACGGCTGGGGGACCTGGTGGGAAGACGGAAACCAACCAGGCCCCTCACACTACAGAATGGCGTCCACGTGGATACCTGCGTCCACAGAAAGTCTGAGAAAGCTTGGGAAAGAATAGAGTAAAGCATGTTTTCTTGGTAGCAGCAATTTCTTGGGTCTGCTCTACTTGCTAGAGGCAAGCAAGCGCTCTCATCTAAGAGAGGCTTCCTCACTCACCTTTAGCTGCAAAGCCTTGCAGCTCTTTTAAGTGGTCCTGCCAAGAAACACTTAAATGGTGTTGATGAAAAGCCGACCGCATGCTTTTCGGTTTTCAGCTGTAGCAGGATAAAAGATGTGCTGTTTTAAAATGCCGGCTTTCTGGGCCATCCTGCCAGGGCAAACTCTGACTCTTTCATTGCAGAAAGCTAAGGAATGGGCTGGACTAGCCGTCAAAGCCACGGCTTTTATCCTACCCACATTGCTTGGTAAATTAAAGACTCATGCAGTCAGAAAAAGAGAGATTCAAAGACAAAGAAAACCTCTAAATGTTTTACTGTGTGTTAAAAAATATATGCAGGTTAAAGATTAAAGTTCTTAAAAAAGAAAGAGAGTAGTTGGGTGTAGTGGTACACACCTTTAATCCCAACACTTGGAGGCAGAGGTAGATTGACCTCTGTGAATTCAAGGTGTGGTAGCACACTCCTTTAATCCCAGCACTGGGGAGGCAGAGACAGGCAGATCTCTGTGAGTTCAAGGATAGCCTGGTCTACAGAGGGAGTTCCAGGACAAAGATATACAGAGAACCTGTCTCAAAAAGCCACAAATTAAAAGTAAAAATAAAAGAAATAGAGGCTAAAATAAAGCCACATAAAGATGAAAAATACACAGAGAATCTTGATACTATATGTTATTATTCTCTCTTTGAATTATTTGAATGCTGAGGAAGGAGAAACAGCTGCTAAAGGATATTTGCTTATAAATGCTGCTGAATTAATCCAAGAGAGGTATTTTGAAAATACCTTGACTTCAAAATTGAAGTCAAAAGGTATATTACTTTGGAGAAAAGATTTTGCTTTTGTTCCCACAGGAAATGAGAGGCTGTGGATTCATTTTGAGTTAAGAAAACTCAGATTTGATCAAGGAAGACCACCTGAGAAATCTCCAATAGGAACAGATGGCCCGGATGTCTGAGTTCTACATTGAGAACAGATTCAAGATGCTGCCTGAGATGATCAAGCCTCACAGGATACTCCAGTCAGGACTTGATCATAACTCTAAATTTTCTTTAGGTCCCCATAAGATTATCAGTCCGCAACCAGCCAGAAGTAGCCTGGAATACTATGCCCACATTCCCCCCAAAAATGGACTATGGATATTTTCCTTTGTTTAAAAAAAAAAGAGGGGGAAGTGGTGCTGGAGAATTGTCTGTATTCTGTCAATCATGATTTAAATAAATGCTGATTGGCCATTAGCCAGGATGTATGGGTGGGACAACCAGACAGGAAGTAGAGGCTGAGCAAGGAGAATAGAATTCTGGGAAGCGGGAAGCTCTCTTGGCATTCCTGCTTGGACAACCAAAGAAGCAGGATGTGACCTGCCCCACTGAGAAAGGTACTGAGCCATGTGGCTAACATAGATAAGAATAATGGGCTAAATAAGCTATAAGAGCTAGTACGAAACCTGAGCTAATGGGAGAATCAGTTTATCATTAATGTAGACTCTGTGTAATTTCTTTGGGACCTAATGACTGTGGGACCTGGTGGGAGGACAGAAACCAACCAGGCCTTCATGCTACAGAATGGCGCCCCAAACAAGACAGCCCTCATACTACACCTTGTTATCTAGCCTTTCTAGGCCTGTGGATTGTATCATGGTTATCTTTTACTTTATAGATAATATCTGTTTATAAGTGAGACCATACCATATTTGCCTTTCTGAGTCTGGGTTTCCAACCATTTGCCTGAAAATTTCATGATGTCATTGTTTTTAACAGCTGAGTGTTACTCCATTGTGTAAATGCACCACAATTTCTTTATCCATTCCTTGGTTGAGGGGCATCTAGGTTGTTTCAAGGTTCTGGCTTTTACGAATAATGCTGCTATGAACATAGTTGAGCAAGTGTCCTGTGCTGTGATTAAGCATCCTTTTGTTATATGCCCAAGAGTAGTATTGCTGGGTCTTCAGGTAGATTGATTCCCAATTTACTGAGAAACCATCATATTGATTCCCAAAGTAGCTGTACAAGTTTGTGCTCCCTCCAACAATGGAGAACTGTTTTCCTTTCTCTACATCCTTTTCAGCATGAGCTGTCCCTTGTGCTTTTGATCTCGGCCATTCTGACAGGTGTAAGGTAGAATTTCAGAGTCGTTTTGATTTGTATTTCCCTGATGGCTAAGGATGTTAATATTTAAGTATTTCTCAGTCATGTGAGATTCTTCTATTGAGAATTCTTTGTCAAGATCTGTACTTCGTTTTTTAATTGGATTATTTGTGGTTTTGATGTCTAGTTTCTTGAGTTCTTTATATATCTTGGAAATCAGCCCTCTGTCAGATGGAGGGATTGGTGAAGATCTTTTCCTATTTTGTCCTATTGATGGCATCCTTTGCCTTACAGAAGCTTTCAGTCTCAGGATGGCCCATTTCTTAATTGTTGATCTTAGTGTCTGAGCTATTGGCGTCCTGTTCCGGAAGTTGTTTCCTGAGACCATGCACTCAAAGTTATCCCCACTTTCTCTGCTATCAGGTTCAGTGTATCTGGATTTATGTTGGGGTCTATGATCTGCTTGGACTTGAGTTTTGTGCAGGGTGATAGATATGGATCTACGTGCATTCTTCTATATGCTGACATCCAGTTAAACCAGCACCATTTGTTGAATGGTGCTTTCTTGTTTACCACTGTATAATTTTGGTTTCTGTTCTTGGAGACAGGGTCTCACTATTGCAGCTCAGGCTGATCTTGGATTCATGTCAGTTTTCTTGCCTCCAGAGTACTAATCAAAGTCTCCCTCACCACACCTGGTTCTTCCAAAGCTTCCGGATTTACACCTTACATGCAGCATGTAGTCCAGGCCCTGTGTGTGTTGTTGTCTGAGTCACTGGAGGATGGCCCAGGTGTAGGCGAGATGTTTGCTGAAAATGTACAGAGTATTGTAGATTAGCAATAAAATGCAATTGTATTTTGATGAACTTTCTCTTGGTTTATAATTTTTCTTTAAATTTCTGTTGATTGAGTGGTTTGTGAACCTCAGAGACTGGTGGTCAGGGAGAAATTTGTCCTCACATGGGCATACAGTGTTAGCAAAGTTCAGCTCAGTGGGTGACACCAGTGTCCTGAATGTGCAGCAGTGTGCCTGTAGCCTTGGTCTCTCTCCTAAGACGCTGGACACTCACTTCCCATATATGCTGGAAAGCAATTCTTTTCAGTGAGTTAAAACAAAATTTAGTAAATGCAAAAGTGGGCTTGCATAGGCCCTGTCTCTGGGGTCTGCAAGCCATGCTTCTCCACAGCCCCCCCCCAACACTTCACAGTAAGATTCTGCACGCTCACCAAAGTGCCTTCTCGAACTTTAAAAGATGCAAATGTGTTTTGTCTCCTTTATTTGAAATCCCTGTGTGTTCCAGTGATTGTTAATGACAATAAAGATGCATTTGTTGGCTGCGTGATGGAACAGAGTTGGCTGGTGAGTATTTCCTCCATTGGTCTAAAAATGGACTCTTTAAAAACTCCCTAAATAAATTCCCTGAGTGTTCCAAAAGCAGGGAATAGTGCCAAGGGGCAAGAGCCCAAATACTGCCAAGAACTGAAATAGATGGGACTGCCAACAATGTATTAAGCACAAATAACAAAGAAATATGGTGTGTCTGGGTCTGGCCTGCCAGTTTTAAGTCTGTCCCCCAATTTCTGTCAAACTCTAATGTCAGGGAAGGAGAAAAAGCCACAAAGCGGCCTGAAAGCTCCACTGAGCAGCACACATTTCGGGAAACAAAGTGAAGGTTAAGTAGCTTTGACAGAAAAGAGTCGAGGGGAAGAATTCCAGTTTAAAGGAAAAGGAATGGCAGAGAGAGCAGAACGAGCATTATTGGGGAGCTACGGGAGCAGCCTCCACAGGCAGATTCGTGATTGTTCGCATTTCCACACTGCTCAGCAGTGGCAGGTCGTATCCACCTTCGAAGCGAGAGTGGTGGTGTTCAAAGAAACTGGTTTTTGAACAGGGAACTGGTGTATCTAGGAAGGTGGCTCGCTGAGCATTGAGGAGGTAGTCTTGGCCTCTACCGGCTGCTGCCTCACACCCTAGGAGCCTATCCCTGGGTCATCCAGACCCTTGGCGTGTCCTCACAATGCAGGGACCTTAGCCAGCTCACACTTTCCTCAGCTTTCTGGTGCAGCTTCAGATTTCTGGAAGCAGCACTCACACGGGAGAATAAAGATAGTTTCTTGTTCTGAAAAGTGACTGGAAGACAGAGGGAGAAAATAGCCTTATTTTAAACAGTGGTCTAATGACTTAATACTGTGACCTGTGGTTTCCCTTTCTCCCTTGAGTACTGACCATAGTACTAAGAGCTTCCATGTAGATGGACAGAAATGGGACCAAGTGTGCCCCAGTTGCCGTGGGGTTCTGGGTATAGAGCAGGTGCACGGCAAGATAATATTCCTAGTGCTTAGGTCTCTGTTTCTGAGTCCAGATTCTATCCAGTATTGCCACCATTTTCCCATCAAGGCTGGTGCAAAAGACCACACAGTGAGAAAGCTTTAACCCAACATCCTTTATTTTGTGTATGATTGATACCTTCTTCAGATTACTTTTAAATTCAAAGTTCTTCAAATAATGTTTTACACCCTGTTTTCTGTGTCTTCCTGCCTTTGTTCCTTTTCCCGTTGCTATGATGAAATAAATTCCCTGTCCAAGGCAACATACGGGACAGGCTCCCAAGCCGACCGCAGTAGAGAGGTCCCGTGGTGGGAGCTCCAGGCGCAGCTCTTCCTGTCACAGGTGCAGTCAGGAAGCAGAGAGAGATGAATGTGCGTTGCCTCTCAGCTCCTGCTCTCCATGCGAGCATCCCAGCCAGACGCAGGGTTTTCCACACTGGGCAGGTCTCCCACTGAGATGAGCACAATCAAGGTCATTCCTTTAATGGTGATGTGATCAAGATACATTGTATCAGTGTGAAATTGTCCAAGAGCAAATAAAAGATGTTCTGAAAACAAAGTACAAAGCAAAAGTCATCCCCTGCAGCGTGACCAGAGGCTCTAGATAGCCTAGATGATTCTAGATTCACACTAGCTGTCCCACTGCCCACCCCAGGTTCTTAGCTACTGTATCAGAACACAGCCAGCAGGAGGGACATGGGGATTCATTAGGAACATTTGAGGTAAGATTACAAGGTTGAAAACAGAAGGGGACTTTGTGGAAATTAGGTGACCTATCAGAGGCACAGGTTAAAAACAACTGTAGTTTCCTGACCTTTAGGACTGCTCCTCCTCAGTCTCCCGTGTCTGGGACCCTGAATCCTGACCCCCCAGAGCCCCGACTTCTCAAGCACAGGACCTCACAATATCTCTATCTCTGTGACTGAGAGTCCCTGCACTCCACAGACCCCAGCGGGCAACTGCTGTGTTTATGATGGTAAATATTGTCAGCTAGATTGTCTCCTGAAACACCTCAGAGGCAGCCTGTGGGCAGGTCTGTGAGGGCATTCCCAGGAGGGGATTTCTGAGGGGAGAAGTCTCTTACCCAGAGGAAGCAGCACCAGCCGGTGGAGGCCCAGATGCATAGAAGTCAAGGAAAAGCCGGGCTCTGCCTGCTTGCCTTTGCTCCTTGCTTGTGAGTGTGTCTATCCCATCCTCGCTGCTGTTGCTGCCGCTGCCATCCTCCATTGTCCTTGGAACCCAGCTTCTCAGTCCTGCCAACAGGTGTCAAGCAATCTTGGGAATCAGGACTGGGAATGCTGAGGCATTCGGGCCAATGGATTGGGAAGCCACCAGCATGAAGATGACCTTGGCTGGACCACCCAGCCAGAACAGTGGCTGCTGGTCCCTCCCACATTATTATCTGTTCCTTCTGTGAGTTCTGTCCCTTTAGAGAACAGTTGACCTCATTGCACCCTGGGGACCTGGTTTCTCGGTACATTTCCATGTCCTGTCCGTTACACACTGACTAGGTGAGCAACCTTTCCATTTAACCCTCTGCATCCTCTCATTTTTCTTCTTTAACTCTCAGTCAGCTCTTCACTGCAACGTTAATGCTGCTTTTTATAACTACCAAGCTATATTCAGCCTACAATGATGCTATACTTTGATTTTTAACATTTTCAACAGCTTCCTTCATGTATGCTCTGGTCAAACCCATCTCTAGCCTTTCTTTCCCTCTTCTTACCCACACCAGGCCTGCCCATCTAATTCGATCAAATCTCTGCCTCACTTTCATGTCTTTTTGTTTTGGTTTTGTTTGTGAACTGCTGCTTTTAATTAGGGCCATGCAAGTGGGCATGGGTTGATGCTATCCACTTTAGAGCATCACTCACCAATGGCTACAATGCTGAAGACAATCAGTGACTTCCATCCTGAATTGCCATTAGCTCCTTTTGGTGTGGTAGGGTCTTAGGAGCCCGGGCTCCACCTATGACTGAATGCTCAGAGGCTGAGCCTTATGCTAGACCTAGGCGTGAGAGACCCATCTACTTTTGCTTCACAAGTTCTACGGTAACGACATGCCCAAACCTGTTCCCTGGCTCTTGTCTCTATTGTCCAGGGCTTACATTTCTTCATGCTTCTTCCCTCATGACTTTTTCCTGAATATGGAAGGAAGGGTTAAGGATGAGCATTTAAGGCTGAGAATCCCACAGTTATTTGTTCCTAGAACTTTGACCAACTATTTATCTTGGCATTGACTGCCATTCTCAGCAAAGGGAAGCTTCTCTGATCAAGGCTGAGGGTCATGCTAACCTACTGGGAAAAAGTATTTGGGAGGCAGTGTGGCAACATTTCTATTTACAAAACCACTCTAGCAGGTTCAGCTTTAGTTTCGACCTCCCCAGCTATGGACCTTTGGCCAGGTCTACAATAATGAGCAACAAGTTTCCCCTAGGGTGTAAGATGCAATCAGGAAACAGGATTTTAGCCCATTATATCTGTGCCACTATTGTACCAGTAAATATTTCTTGCCTAGAAGCTGCTGTTGTAGAACTCAAGACCCAAAGGTGCAAAAGGCCAAAGGGGACTTCTCTCCTATGCAGCAACTTCCAGTGCTGTGATGTCCACCAGCAGAAAAATCTTACGGTTCAGCTCCAGCACTGCAGAAGGTGGTGGTGCAGTTAGCATTGCGGCCTTATCATCCACTTCTCAGTGGCAATCAAAGGCAATTCCATAGCCTGTAAGATTAGGGGTCTCTGGGTCCTTCCTGGCTGGCAGCTCTTAGGGAAGTGTCACACACTCATAAGAGAGACTTTGATTTATAACCCATGATTTCTAAGGTCGTCATTATCTGTCTATGTATGGTGTCTGCTCAAGAGACAATTCTATGATCGTGGAATCCAGTCATGTTCAGACTCAGAAATACTCCATCTGACTTTCTGTGCCCCCGTCAGGCATTTCCTATTGGAACCTCTTCTTCAGTTCAAGAACCAGCAAGCTTGCACGTCCTCAGGCCTCCTGCCCTAGAATCACCTCAGCACAAAAGCAAGGGCTGATGGGTGTGTACTTCAGCTTTTCGGAGAGCACAGCCAGGCTCACCTCAGCTAGGGAGTTCACCTCCTTTGCCAGTCACCCTCGTGTTCCAGAGTCTTCCAGGTTCCATGTCTTCGCTTTGTTCTTAAGATTCTGTTTCCAAACCCATGGCCTCTCAGGTATCCTCAGTGTCTTCTCTTGGGCTGTTCTGGGGTCAGGCCCTCTGCTATGTGTCTCAGGCTTATTCTTCATGGGCTCTCATTTGCTACTGTGCAGTAGCTCATTTGTGTCCTTTTAGATTGGGTTTTACAGTTCTGTCCTGTCTTCTCCTCTGCCATTCCTGTTCCCCCCTCCTCCGTGCAGGAGAGTCATCTGCCCCTCTCCTCTCTTCACATCTGTTCCCTGCTGATGCTGTGGCCCCTGGGATTGGTACCAAGCAGGGTGTGACAGATGGGGGACTGTGTCTGGACTGGGCAGGAATGCAAACTGTCACCAAATAGACACTTGCAAACTCATTTTCGTGTCAACTCTGTACATAACAGTGATTTATCTATTTGTTTTGTTGCTGAGGGCATGGCAGGGATGACAGGCGTGACATGATCGAGGGGACATGTCTAAGCATTTCTTACATTTTAAACTACTATGTCCTAGTTATATTAGAAAAATGGTAGGAGA
Source organism: Ondatra zibethicus (assembly GCA_004026605.1). Lineage (NCBI taxonomy): Eukaryota > Metazoa > Chordata > Mammalia > Rodentia > Cricetidae > Ondatra > Ondatra zibethicus. Next base: position 24,651 of record PVIU01012797.1, on the reverse strand, counting down.
TACATAATGCTGTTATAGGATTCAGTATTCAATATAGACACAAAACACTACAACGATGCGAGTTTGACAGCTTGATAGCTGTGATAGGCATAAATAAAATGTACAGTGCAAGATTTTTCTTAATTCTTTAAATTAAGATATCTTAGGAAGGTTTAAATAAGTAACCTCTAAAACAGGCAAGAGAGATCCAAATGCTATACTGTGTTTTCTTTGAAGTGCATAAAAATGGTTTTAGAGTATCACTTACTTGAGAATATCAGTAAAATCTAGGAGAGAGTGTTGATGGTCTTCACCATACAGGTTGTTTGCAACTTAGTTACTGGAATTTGAGAGATGTTTACTGCAAAAGAAGAAGACAACCTAAAGACACAGAACATTCCTATCCATAGAGCTGAGGAGCAATCTGTCTTCTGAAAATGGTGAAATAACGAATAGCATGGCTGGGAGAGCTGCTGTCACCGTTGTGACACATCAGATAGACCAAGCCCAGGAGGGACCCTTCTGAAGGTCCCTCGGGAATATGCAAATGACTCAAGGGATGAGGGCCACATGGAGACACGGGATCTGTGCAGAGATGGTCACAGAGACCATGTGCATGATCCTGACATTAGTTTAGAAGCTGGGACTCTACAGACATTGCTGAAGAGCGAGGAGACAGGAGAACACGCTCATGGGACACATACTTGCAAACTTTTGCAAGCTCTCTACTGTGACTTTTATCACTTGGAAAATTAGAAGGGCTCATTAAGTATCCTCTGACCTTACAACTCAGTCAAAATCTCGCTTATCCTCAGCATGGAACTTCTCAATGGATTAAGAATTACAAGCAGAGTGCTCACCTGACATAACGTAGGGACAGAAGGCAGTTGGAAAGAATCTTCTAGTGATACCTGAAAAATCCTTGGTCAGAATTTGTTCTTATAAAAGTAGTTTATATTGTGAAAACATTTGGGGAAAATGATGAGGTTGTCTTCAAAGAGGGGCATCACAGACTACATGTTGGATATTTCACTCAAGATAAAAATGTGATATTTTTCTACCCAAAATACTACAAACTTCTTTCCATGTATGTAAAATACCACAAACTTCTTTCCATGTATGTTTAATACCACAGACTTCCCTTGTATGTAAATACCACAGACTGTCCATAGATGTAAAATACCGCAGACTTCCCATCTGTGTGATATACCACAGACTTCCCATGTGTGTAAATATCAAAGACTTCCCATGTATGTGAAATACTACATGCTTCCCATGTGTGTGATATACCACAGACTTCCCATGTATGTAAATACCATAGACTTCCCATGTGAGTGAATCCATCTGGCCAGCACTGTCAGGTGCCTCTCATCGCATTGAAAAACCCCAAATATTGTTTAGTTTATACACGTGACCCCTTTTAAAAGTTTAATTTTTATTGTTGCTTGTTGATTAAAAGGCAGATCTTGCTATGTAGCTCAAGCTGTCTTTAAAGTTGGCCTTCTCTAAGCACTGAGGTCAGAGGAGTTCCATTTTGACCTAAATTTGTCACTATCTGAAGCTTCCTAAAATCATTAATAGAGGATAGATGTCTTTAACTTACATGTGTGGTGTGTTCTGTGCATTGGCTGTTTATGGATAATTGGATAAAGTAATTCAGGTCAAATTATGCATATAACCTTTTGTTTTAGGTTCTCTGTCTATCTATCTATTTACCTATCTATCTACCTATATATATCTATCCATCTATCATCTATCTATTTCATTCTCTGCCCATATATATGCTAGCAAATACTTGGAAGTATGATACAGAAAAAGAGACAATTAGGGATGAAGCAGTAGAAGTAAAATCATCTAAATTTAATATAGCAGTTAAATACAAATATAATCATATTAAATGTTAATATGTTTGTCATAGTCCCATCATACATGTACATGCAGTAGAAACATAAAGCACCAGTTCTGTTAAATTATTCTCAGCTTAGATATTAGGTAAGTAGATAACACCTCCAATCAGTTCGTGCTGGATGATGGCCTGATCCTCCTGGACCCAGATCTGGACCTTGAGTGGTTGCTAGTAGATGAAGAATCAAGAATACATTTAGACAATTACTAGGTTTTAAATTTTATTTTAAATTGTTTGTGTAGGTGTGTGTGCATATGCACACAAGCATGCATATGTATGTACAGACACTTTTGGTGGCTAGAAAAAGACACTTGATTTCTGGGAATTGGGCTGGAGTTATAGGCAGTTGTGAACCACTCAATGTAAATGCTGGCAACTGAACTCTGGCCCTTTGCATGAGCAGTAAATGCTCTTAATCTCTGAGCTTCTCACATTATCATTGACCTCCAGCCTCCCCACATATGTACACATGCATGTGTGTGTATTCACACACACACACACACACACACACACACACACACACACACACACACGTGAAAGGGCTTTCAATTACCATCCCAGATCTTAATCATCTAACTTGATCCTTAGTTTTAATTAAAATATGTTTTTTAAAAAAATCTCTGAGCTTCTCTCCAATCTCCTATTAGTCTCTCTCTCTCTCTTTCTCTCTCTCTCTCTCTCTCTCTCTCTCTCTCTCTCTCTCTCTCTTTCTCTCATACACTTTATGAAATCACTTAGGTTTTATTCCTATAAACTGAGGCCTAGATAAATGGATGAAATCTAAACCACACTCTGTGATTTTGGTAGAGAAGTCTTTTAATGACACATTTTTATGTTGACTTAACATTGTGCTAAAGACAGAGAAGACTCTCATATTTGTGGAAAATATGAGAAAGCGAATGCAGACTCCATTACACCCTGATCTGTCTCTATTGAAGGTGAGGACCAAGGTATGTCTCCCTTCAGCCTATGAGGGGCTGTGAGAAACATTAAGTGGGTAGGTTTGCATGTTCCCTTGCTACTAGCCATGGGGACCTGAAACACTACACACATGTATCCATTTTTATACCTTCTCCCAATCCTGGATGCAGAGTAAGGTCTCTTCCTTGTGGCTTGGCATTTGGAACATGAGCACAGCCCCGATTCCCCCTCCAACTCAGAGTTAGCAGGCCTCAGAGAAATAATGTGAAATAGTTAAATAAAATGAATTCTAAAATTGCTTAAGTATTTGCAGTGGCTGGATTACATGCCAACAGTTGATAAAACACTGATTCTTGAACTTTTAGTGTTCAGAAAAATAATTTAACATTAGAAAAATCATGATAATTGCCTATCAATAATGCTGAAACTACTTTTTGAAAAGGCCACGGCATTTCCTCAAGTCAAAAGAGAGATATTATTATGAACTCTCAATAATATGGCTACTGGAACAAGACTAACATAATGACATCATCAACTGTCATGAGCCTGAGCAGGGGAAATTCCACAAGGATATACACTTAGAAGGAACACTGAAGGGGGTAAATGGCCAATGAGAGAGGAGAATCAGTGTTCTTCTGGGATGAGCTCCCATATAGATTGTCCAATACTGATTGGTCAGCCCTAGACACATGTATAGTCAGGCAATGCTAAACGGATTTAGTAGGTTGTGTGTGTGTGAGTGTGTAACAAAAATGAAGAAGATGTAATGAATTTGGAAGGGAGGGGTAGTGTAAAAATGTTGCAAAAAGTGTGAGGAATAGAATTAATAGCCAATGTTTAAGGGGAAAAGTGTGGACTCTGGGAATCCCAGTATTCTGGAATTGGCTGCACATCCTGACTAATAGATCAGTAATGATAAAAGGCAAAATAGGGTTTAAGTACTGAATAACGGAAAGAAGAGCCAACAAAGGGCACAGATTCCTACATCTGTCTTCCAGGTGCTAACCTGAGCTTTGAGTTCAAATAGAGGAGGGACGGATGCAGAAGAGCAGGGGCGCTGTGGAGCTGTGCAGTTCTGAAAATGGCAGTGCTAGTTGGATACTGGACTCAGCTCTGCTTCTCCAAAGTGGTACAAAAGTCATCGCTCGGGGGAGGCTGGTTCTCAGGAGATGGTCACTCATGCCACAGCAGCTGCGCTGGGGGTTTTATGTCAATTTGACACAAGCTAGAGTCATCGGAGAGGAAGGCGCTTCAGCTGAGGAATTGCCTCCATACGATCAGGCAGTAAGCAAGCCTGCAGGGCATCTTCTTAATTAGTGACTGATGGAGGAGAGCCCAGACAACTGTGGGTGAGGGTAGACCTGGGCTGGTGCTCCTGGGTTCTATAGGAAAGCATGAGCTAACCATGAGGAGAAAGCCAGTAAGCAGCACCTCTCCATGGCCTCTGCATCAGCTCCTGCCTCCAGGATCCTGCCCTGCCTCCAGGATCCTGCCCTGACTGCTTCTGAAGATGAAGTGTTATATGAAACTGTGAGAGAAATAACCCCTTTCCTCTGGAAGTTACTTGGGATTTGAAATTACCTAGGAGACACACCTCTGGGAGGGTTTCTGAAGGCCTTTCCAGAAAGGTTTTTACATAGGACAATTAACTCACCATGAATGCAGGCAGCAGCATCCAATGGGCCGGAGTCCCAGACTGAGTTAAAAATACGTATATAGCTAGGTGAGTATCAGCTCCCTTGTCCACTGTGCCATGAGGTGTCCTTGCCACTTAAACTCTTAGCATCAACTCCACCATGCCTTATGCTTCACAGTGAATGAGCTCTCTCAACACATTAGACAAATAAAACATTCCTCCTATAATTAGCATTTTGGTCTTATGCTTGGTCATAGCAATGCAAAGGGTAGCTAAGGCAGAAACAGTTACAAAACGAAGGCGAAACCCCAGGATTTTATCTCTGTTCATTTAAATAGAGGGGTCCACTGAGGAGTCAGGCTTTTTATTACAAGTTCCTTGGTATCTGTCATAAGATGAAGAGAAACACCCAGAAACGGTAGCAAAAAGATTTATCCAAATATCTTCCCTTCCAAATTTGACCCAGAATCAAAGCCTCGGTCATTAACAGTTGGAACAACCTTTGATGTTGTTGCGTTATGCCCGTAGAGGAAACTGTCTGTGGTGTGCATGGGAATTGAGTCTTTCAGTCATCTTCATGGAACAGGGAGTAAGTTGACTGGCGCCAGAATACATGAGGCACTGTAAGTTGTTCTTCGTGAGAGGCCAGCTTCATTGGTTTCCTCCTCAAAGACATAGCTTCTCTCTCTTTGCACCACAAAGATGCTTGAAGCCAAAGCCTTTGGGTTTTCAGACGCTGTGATGGTCCACGATTGCGCTCTCACGAAACAGTCATGTGCCCTTTACAGAAGGATTAATGAAGGGGAAGAAAGGTCACTTCTGTGTTCTCAAACATTGGCCCTGTTGTTAGTCAAATGTTGACTTGAGGGCTTGCTGACTTCAAGATCAAACACCGTAACTAGATGTGTGATGAGAGCATCTTCGCTCCGGCGAATCCTTTCTTGTGTCACGTTATGTAAGCATAGGGTTAAAGGAGGAGCTTAGGTTTGACAAACCTCAGCTTTATAGAGAGGACATCTTCAGAGTGGACTGTGGTGACCTTTATTTCAGGTGTTTTCTTTGGTTCTGCTCCTGTTGCTGTGATAACATACAAACAGAAAACCAACCAAACAACTGTCCAAAAGCCCTGACCATATGACATGGAAACTCCACATATGGATCTCAACAACATGGCTGCCTAAGAAGGACCTGCCCAGTGATAACACAACTTGACATGGCAGCAGGGGCAGGAGAAATCTCACAAGGCCCCAACCCTGGATAAAGAAGTACAGGCAATTAATGTCTGCTGAGGGGAATAAGAGTTGATGGGTTATCCAAAGCGGTCAGCACAAAATTCATACAAGTCTTACTAAATGGACTCAGAATGGTCTCTCTCTCTCTCTCTCTCTCTCTCTCTCTCTCTCTCTCTCTCTCTCTCTCTTACACACACACACACACACACATACACACGCATGTGTATATTCTCACAATAATTTAAAAAACACTCAGCGAAAGCATTCAACTAGATTTGCCTCTCAGATTCAGCTATCAAAATATCTTAGAGAAATTTATCAAAATTTCCTCAAATTTTATTCTTTTGTAGTTGATGAATACAAAACAATATCCAAATAACTTTATCCACTGCTTTTGATTGATGTTTCCATTAGGTCTCTTCTGTCTACATTGGGTGTTCTCCTTGTTAACCCTGTCCTGGTTATTCTGTGTCCTTACACTAACAAGTACCCAACAACAGTAACTTAAAGGGAGAGGATTTGTATCAGCTCACATGTTCCCTGGAGACACAGCTGCATCTTAATGGAGCTGGTCACATTGTGACCACAGTTGTAGGGAGGCAGATGTTAGTGCTCAACTCTATCTTCTTATTCAGCCTTGACCCCCAGGCCATAGAGTGTTAGCACCCACATTAAGACTGAGTCCTTCCTACTGCAGCAAACCTGACATGGATAATCCTGCAGAGTTATGGCCACAGATTGATTTCCATGGTCATTCTATTCCCCATTGAACTGACAATCAAGACTGACTGTCCCAACTGTGGATGCCTATGTGACTTCTAGACATGTAAAGTTTTACTCTGCTTTTCCAGAAATTGATAACTAGAGGTAAAAAAATCTGATTAAAAGTGGGTTAAACATTTAAGGAAACTGTATCTCAATTAGTGTTTTTACTATGCGTTGCATTATAGAAGTTAATTTCACCAGTTTTCCTGATGTTATGATTACAATAAAAAACCATTTAGATTTCCTATATCATGAGATGCACTCAATTAACAAACGTTCTACAAGATAAAGATGGAAGTTCTGTAGAAACTGTCTAGGGGATAGAAGAAAGTGTTTATAAAGTGATGGAAGAGACTGTCTGCTAATGGAGAAGCTGTCGCTACATTTCTGCGGTGTTAAAAGGGAAGTGGAGAAGAATGGATACTGTCCCCAAAAGACCAAAGTTGTGATGAAACCAGGCTATTCAGGAAGATGAAGACGAGAACTGAATTCATAGAAGTATGGGAGGCAGCAGGGTATGGACACAGAAGGGCAACTGAGCTTCTCCGTGGGCAGCAGCACTTCCAGTCACTTGATAAAGACCAAGGAAGAGTGGGGTAGAAATAGCAAGGGCCCATGGTCTCCGATGCACAGCAGCACTGTACACACACAGTAACGATCATACCCACTGTGCAGGGCATAGCCGTTGTCCTATGGAAGGACTCCACCAGTGCTGGGCCTCAGAAGTGAGGAAATGCTTGGGAGAAAGAAGGGCTGAGATGTAAAGGTTTGAACAACACAGGCTGTCCTCCTGAGTGTGCTGGGAAAATCAAGACACTTTACTCTGCATGGATCAGGGTACAGAAACCAAAATTCTTTTTTAGGCTTGGTACATTGCAATGCTGTCTCCCAGAGATCAGAAAAGGGGGAGCTGTGGACATGGACAGAGACAGCTCTGACACATCAAGACGAATTCCAGGTGTGGATTGCCATCCCAGATTCACCACTTGTAATGAGTAACAGGGAAAGACAGATGCCTTCTCTCTCATTCTTCACTATTTATCTGCTGTGCTAGACAAGGCTTCACTTCCTGGATCACCCTGAAGATGAAATGAGAAGTTGATGGGGAGGAGAAGGAAGAGAAGGGGGAAGAAGAGAAGGAGGAAGAGGAGGAGACTTCCTTTGCCACAACTGAAGAATAAATAATTTGATATCTAAAGTTTTTTTTAAGATTTATTTATTTGTATGTGTTTGAGTGTTTTGTCTGCATGTGTGTCTGTGAACCACATACCTGGCCTACAGAGGTTAGGAAAGGGTATCAGGTGCCCAGCAACTGGTATTACCAGTGCTGTGAGCCATGTGAGCTGGGAATTGAACCCGTATCATCTATGAGAGCAGCAAGTGCTCTTAACTGCTGAGCCACCCCTCCAGCCCCTTGATAATGAATCTTAAAGTGAGCACTAGAAATATAACAATTTGTTTCATGTTGTAAAATAAATATACTGTTTTCATAAATGTATTGACTGTGTTAGTTTATTACGTATTCAACCTTACTAAGTCCTTTTGGGGGGAATGTTTCTAGTTATTGTGTGTCAAGTGTCTGCACTCTCATGTCACAATGATTCACAGTGATTTCTGATTCTCCCCCTTCTTCAGTCTGCTCCATATTCCCTAATTTGAAAATAGACTTCATTTTTATAAACTGAAACTTTTTTTGACATCTTAGCTCTCATAACCCAACCCACTGAGCCAAAGTTCCTTTCAATTACTCATGAATGCTAAGATGCCATGTAAGATTTTTCAGTTTGATTTTAAAGCAGCCATCAAATGTCTTTTATAATTGGGTGAAGCAAAAATGTTATTAAAATTGAGCTATAATTGTTTGCTTTGATATGCTCTGTGTAATGATGTTTGAAGCAGTTGAAGACAGAGCTTCTTGTGTTAGCATCACAGAGAGATGGCTGTGAAACTTAGCAAAGGAGGAGAAAGGGAGGGAGAAGGACAAGATGGGTGGTGAGAAGATGGGGACACACGCTGCAGAAAGGGAATGTTCCTCTGCATGATACGGCTACGTTCCTTCCAGACACTTAACGAAGCATTGGCAATTCATTTTTTGTCTGTGTTTGATATACTTGCTAAGGAAAATGATGGACTTGGAATGACTGGTTTTTAATTAATAATTGTGTGGCTTACACTGGTATAGAACTTAAAGGCTTTGGTGACCTCATTGGTCTGAATGTCAGGACAATTGTGCACTCAGAAGGAAACATTTCCATTTAACTGTGATAAGCTAAGGCACAAAAGACTGAGTCCATTCTTTTCTGAGAGTCGCTATCACCTTTGAGTAGGGGTTCTCTTTGGAGTAGGGTTTTTCCTGTCTCCACAGGGAGGGAAACTGTATCTAACACACCCATCCACTCTGTGAGTGCTTGCCTGCAGAAGCCCCCAGCAGATAATCAGGAACCATTGGAATCTTAGAATTCAGACTATTTCTCATCCATTCCTGCTTCTGTCTGTCCCATTTTCAACCTATAGATATGAGTATACTTGGTGGTCACACCACAGAAATGCTGGGTGAGGTCAAGGAAGGGTCAACTGAGAGCTGAGGACTCTGCTCCCCTCCTCAGGTTCCCAGCCCTGTGATTTTATGAGGGGTTCTGAAACAAAGCTGTTCGAGACTCAATTAGAAGGTTTCATTCAACCAACAACTCCACCACACACAGACACTCACACTGCTTACATGCATATATGTGAATACATACGTGCACACAGATGCATGTGAACATACACACATATAGACACACATGCATGTGAACAAAGCACAAAGACACCCACCTACATGTGCACATACATATGTGCATGCATACACAGACACACAAGGACAAATGCATATACACATGTGGACACATGCAGACATGCATGCACCACACATTTTAGTTACCTAGAAATTACCTGGGTAATTACCTGATATTACCTAGGATAGCATGGCAACATGTTCTGAAGAAATATTAATTGCTTACAAAATGTAAACTACCCATAATTTATTTCCGTTTCTTGCCATTTCAAATAATGTAATGTGTAGAATATGCATGGCTGTGGTAGTAATCAAGAAGTTTTTCAAAATTTCCTTAAAGCCTTCCAAAAGATGACAGTTATTGTCCAGTTGCTAAGGTTATTTATAGTAATAATTTTCTGAATACAATAAAACTTAATACCACTTGATATAAAAAATGCAAATGGTAGCACATTTCAAACAAAGAAATCCAGTCTCACCTGAGAAAGGATGAAGGCATAAGTCATAAAACAATCCCACACCAGTATGGAATTGTGATTAACAAAATGGTTATTTATTTAAAGGGAAAAAACTTACAGATCACCGTCCCAGACAACAGCCCTCTGCGTGATCAGGAATGAAATCTAACAGCCAGAAGCCGGAAGCAAGAGGGAGAGCACACGGCTACTGCTGCTTTTTTAAAACTAAAGAGACCACACCCCAGTGGGCTGGTATCTTAGAGGCTAGTGGCTAAAGGAGTGGAAGTAGCTCCTGCAGCACCTCCCTCTTTTGTTTAAGTAAGAGAGTTCCAAACCCAATACAAAACAATATATGCCATTAGGAACAGATATCAAGTATAAGATTAGAATTACAATCAGCATAAATAATATTAAGCAAGGAACATATGCAAATGTTTTAATAAAGATTCTAAAAGTGGAACACACCCATCTGCCAGATTTCATTCCTTTGAGTACCCTTTGGGTTACTTCCTGCAGGCAACAGTGTTTGATTATAGAAAGAGCAAGTAGGGCATCTCTTTATAATCTCCTTAGCTTGTTGCCATGTAATAGAAAACTCTTTCTTTAAACCTTTGCTACTGATGTGATGTTTTTTTATGAAATTCTGAGGCCTGCAACACACTTCCAATTAATAATTGATCAATTTCAGCATTACCTTGTGCTAGAGGACCAGGCAGACCTGTATGGGATTGGATGTGTGTTATGTACATAGGACAAAGCCCATTCCTGATTATGTCTTGTACCTGGATAAACAATGAAGTCAATTCTGTGTCATCTGGTATAAATTCAGTGGTTTCAATATGCAAGATAACTTTCTGCATATTGTGAATCCGTAACTATATTAAGAGGTTCTTTAACATCCCTTATCACCATAAGAATGGCATATAATTCTGCCTTCTGGACAGAATTATAAGGGCTTTGTTCCACCTTACTCAATTCTTCTGATTTCCTGATTTATTTGCATCAGTATAAAATGCACGGGCTCCAGTTATTGGTGCATCATGTACAATTCGAGGAAGAATCCAAGAAGTTCTTTTTATGAGGTTAAGTCTATCACTTTTGGGATAGTTGCTATTAATTTCTCCCCCAAAGTTAGCACAAGCTCTTTGCCATGGTTCATTGTCTTCCCATAACTTTTTCATTTCATCAGTAGTAAAAGGCACAATAATTTCTGCTGGGTCTATACCTGCTAGTTGACAAAGTCTCAGTTTACCTTTTATAATTAATTCAGAGACTTTTTCCACATAAGTTTTTAATTTTTTACTTGGTTTATGTGGTATATATATCCATTCTAAAATAATATCTTCCCTCTGCATTAAAATCCCTGTAGGAGAAATTCTGGTAGGCAATATGACTAGGATACATCTAAGATTTGGGTTTACTCTATCCACATGTGCCTCCTGTAGTTTTTCCTCAACCATTGTCAGTTCCTTTTCTGCTTCAATGCCAATTCTCTGGGACTATTCAAATCTTTATCACCATCTAAGGTTTTGTTTAAATGGACTATTAGATCAGGTGTTATCCCAACAGGTTGAAGACTGGAAATGTCTCCTAACAATCTTTGAAAGTCGTTAAGAGTCCATAACCTGTCTCTCCTAATTTGTGCCTTTTGTGTTCTTATTTTCTGTAAACCTATTCTGTAACCTAGGTAATTAACAGAATCTCCTCTTTGAATCTTTTCAGGAGCAATTTGCAATCCCCATTTAGGTAAGACTTCCTTTACTTCTTCAAACATCCTTTCTAAAGTATCTTTATTTGAATCAGACAACAAAATGTCATCCATGTAATGGTAAATTATAGACTTAGGAAATTGTTTATGAATTATTTCCAATGGCTGACTTACAAAATATTGGGACAACATGGGACTATTGAGCAGCCCCTGTGGGAGGACAGTCCATTGATATCTCCTAGTAGGCTGAGAATTATTATTAGTAGGCACTGTGAAGGCAAATTTTTCCCTATCCTTTTCTTGTAAAGGTATAGTGAAAAAACAATCTTTCAAATCAACAACTATAAGAGGCCATCCTTTTGGTAATAGAGAAAGCAAAGGAATTCCAGATTGTAGAGGACCCATAGGTTGAATTACCTTGTTGACAGCTCTTAGATCTGTCACCATTCTCCATTTACCAGATTTCTTTTTTACAACAAACACAGGAGAATTCCAAGGGCTGGTTGATTCTTCAATATGGTGAGCATCTAATTGCTCTCGTACCAGTTGTTCCAAGGCCTGTAATTTATCTTCAGCTAGAGGCCACTGCTTGATCCATATTGGCTTCTCAGTTAACCATTTTAAAGGTAAGGCTGTTGGTACCTCTAAATGTTTGCTAGTTGCTGTATGTTCTTGTACAGCCTGAATGGCTGGAGACCTTTTACCATAATACCTCATTATATCCTTCCCAGAATTATGAGTTCCTGGGACTACAGGAATGTTAATCTGGGTATTCCACTGCTGTAGCAGGTCATGGCCCCATAAATTTATTGCTATATTGGCTATATATGGCCTTAGTCTTCCTATTTGTCCTTCAGGTCCTACGCATTCAACCCATCTCGTGCTTTGTTTTACATGAGATAGGGTTCCAATTACCAGAAACTGAACATCTATCTCTTGAAGAGGCCAATTCAGATGCCAAGATTCTGGAGTAATGATGCTTACATCCGCACCCATGTCTAATAAGCCTTCAATAAAGATGCTATTTATACAGACTCTTAGCTTTGGTCTTTGATCATTAATAGAAATCTGCCAAAATATACGTTTACTCTGTCCTACTGGATTTTTGACTCATCCTCCACATTTAACCCATTATTTAGACATGTATTGGTTTTTACAGCAGGCATTGGATTTTTTAATTTTCTTGGTGAGACACGTTTTCCACTGTAACTGGGAATGACTGGGCCACTTTTGGCTTGGGGGCCTGCAAAAGGCCCCTCAAGGGGTTTCCCAATGGTATTGGGTTGCCTTGTTTGTCTGTTGTTGACCTGCATTCATTGGTCCAATGTCAGCCTTTACCACACCTCCTACATACACATGAAGGCTGAGGTCTCTTACTTTTGTTATTCCCAGAGGAGATATTATTCCTAGAAATTCATTGCCTGCAATCCCTTTTCAGATGTCCTAATTTACCACAATTAAAATATTTGGCCGTTTGATGTCTCCTCATTGCTTTGGAAATCGCTTCTCCTACCCAAGATTCATCATTATAGCCAAATGTCTCAACATTCATCGTATGCTGAATCCATTCATCCATAGGTGTTGATCTAGGCCTTAAAGGCTTAATTATCTTTTTACATTCTAAGTTTGCATTTTCAAAAGCCAGAGATTCAAGCATTATTCGTCTAGCTTCTGGGTCTGTTACTCCTATTTGCAGAGCCTTAATTAATCTTTGCAAAAAGTCAGTAAAGGGTTCTCTCTGTCCCTGCCTAACCCTGGTATATGATTCAATCCTTTTCTCTAGTTCTTGTATCCTATCCCAAACATTTAAGGCCGCTTTGTGGCATAGGGACAATACTTCTTCGTCGTAAAGAGCTTGGACCTGTGGGTCAGCATAAGCTCCTATGCCAAGAATTTGATCTTGGGCAACCTTGACACGTTTTGCTCTTCCTTGTGGTTCCATATGTTTGGATTCTTCTCTGAAATAAATTCCAAACATCAAGGAAGGTCCATCATCCAATGCTGTGGACACTAACTGAGAGAAATCATGGGGGGGGGTAGCTCTGACATTAGAAGCCCAAGTCCTTATCATTTCCTTAACAAATGCAGAGTGCAAGCCATAATTAATGACAGCTTGCTTAATTTCTTTTAGATCATTCATTCCTATTGGCGTCCACCTACCTTCTTTGGCTTCCTTTGAGCCTTTAGAAGTTGATGCTTTGTCAGAGTAAATTACAGGGTATGATGCTAAAACCCTGGGTAAAACAGTTCTGACAGCCGGTGGTGATGTTTTATCCTGTCCTTGTGCCTTCTTACTCTGCTCACCAACTCCAATAGTTTCCTCAATAATTTCAAATCTTTTTATCATTGTCTCTCATAAAGCCTGAATCTCCTGACCTGCATATGTTTCTAGTGATTTCACTAAGGTATCAATTTTTTGGTCCCCATTCTGTACCTGTAATTCCAAGGTTTTAATTTTTCCCTTCAAAGATGGCATGTCCTCCTTGAACTTTTCTTGGATATCGTGTAAATTGCCATCCTGGAGGTACATTCTGTCTGTTACCTTATCAAAACTTTGTGATAACTTCTGCACATCAAATTCAACAGTATAAACCCTTTCAGGTAACTTCCCAGTACCATTGGATATGGAGTCAATTTTGCCTATCATAATATCCAGTTGTTCAGATAACCTCTGATTTTCAACAATTTTAATCCTTTCAACTAGCCGTTCATTATTAGTCCGTAAAGATTGTATTGTTCTTAGGAGTGCCATATCCTTCCTTAATGATAGAATATGGAGAAGAAAACTGAAACCTAGTAACCAATAAATTGAGGTATCCCCATAGTCATATAAACCTCGCATGATATAATCCATTGTATTAGTAAAGAAAGCAGTAAAAGTTGCAATGGAAATGAAAACTGCCATATTATCCATTATCCAGCAGGTGGCGCTATTGCCGAGTCATGAAGAACCAATGCAAAGGTGACAGAAACGGAGTCCCGTTTCAGTGTCTGCCTTAGTATTTGTTAAAAACTGGGAAATATGAGTTGCTCAACAAAGTAAATGTAATTAAATCAGTTCCATACATGGAACCAGAAACCCAGAATCCAGAGGTAGTTAACAGCAACCTGGAAGCCGCATATGCCTCCACGTGACAAAGAGTCACCTCAAGGGGTTGCAGCGTTTGGCAACCACTTGCACTTAAGCACTGCGCTGCAAGGGGGATTTAAAAACCACTCAGAAAAGAGTAAACCAGGCAAGCAGAAACTGTCTGGGCCCGTGGAGCCCAGGAGACATGTAGTTTAAATCCATGTGGGGAGGCGGCTGAGGGAGGGCTCGTACCAAGCCAAGCTGGTGGCAGGCAGCCAAGGCGGGGGTTTTTAAAACCAAATGTTGGGTGCCAGATCAAGGCGTAAGTCATAAAACAATCCCACACCAGTATGGAATTGTGATTACTAAAATGGTTATTTATTTAAGGGGTAAAAACTTACAGATCACCATCCCAGACAACAGCCCTCTGCGTGATCAGGAATGAAGTCTAACAGCCAGAAGCCAGAAGCAAGAGAGAGAGCACATGGCTATCGCTGCTTTTTTAAAACTAAAGAGACCATACCCCAGTGGGCTGGTATCTTAAAGGCTAGTGGCTGAAGGAGCTCAAGTAGCTCCTGCAGCAAAAGGGAGCTGAAACAGCAAGTGGGTTGTAGAGAGCGCCACTCAGCGAGGTTTGCCCTGCTATCCTTACCTGCTGAGGTGCAGTGCACACACGTACAAATCCCCTTGTGCTGTGGGTATTACCCATCATGCCCAGCTAAACTGGCCCATCCTACCACTCCTGATTTTGTTGTTCCTTACGTTGCTATGCATGTGAACCTATGTTTGTAGCACTCCACAGCCTGCAGCCCAGTCGGGGTCCTTCCTATCAGTGCCACTGCCTTCACACAGTAGGGAGATGCCAAGCCGGCTGCCTGCACACAGTAGGGAGATGGCAAGTGTCCACACAAATTGCTTGTCCCTTTGAAGTGTTTGAATTCAACTGATGTCTTGGCTCAAAGACACTCAGAGAACTAAGTTGCAAGCAAGCACCCAGTTCACACAGCAGAGCTCGGATGCCCCCGTTTGGTTTTAGATACCTGGGTGTTCTGTTTCTGTGGCATTTTCAACAGATCCCTGGTACAAAGGGAGATCCACAGCCCTCAATGTAATTTCATCCGTCATGAAAGTTGTTCAGCCAGTGCTTCTGGGGAATAGCTCTCAGGCAGTGTGACATGCAACATGTGATTGTACTCATAGAAATTGTAGATTTTAGTGTTTGGGGACATCACTGAGTTGATCATTCTGACTGTATTCTACAGAGTGCCTCCCAAGACCCTGTCCTCTACCAATTACTACTCTCTTCCTCCTCACACCCCAGAGTCAAAGAGAACCATTTTCTGAATTTAGATGCTGTGTTTTCTTCTTTGTTCTAAGGGCGAGACAAATGTTGTAAAATTTTTATAGTCAGGATGACTAAATTAATGGCACAATTTTTAAGTATGTGATTGTGTGTCTGTGTGTGGGTATGTGTACAGGAGGACAGCCATCTGCAGGGGCCAGAAGAGGACATCAGCTGCCCTGGAGCAGGAGTTAGGGTGCTTGTGCAACACTTAACCCGGATGCTAGGGACCTAGGTCAGGTCAGCTGGAAAAGGAGAAAATGTTCTTAATCTCAAGCCATCTCTCCAGACCCAAGAGCAGGTTCCAAATGCCATTCTTACAGCTTTTCTTTACTTTTTAAATTATTTCAACATGATAAATAACCTTTCATTCCATCTTCCTATACAAGGCTTTAATGACATTTTCCAGTCATCTCTTAGTCAGCAGAGGTTAATATATATAGTTATATATTATATACAAAATGTATGTTGTAATTTATAGTTATATATTATATGATATGTATGTAATATATAGTTATATTTTATATATGTATGCACAATATTTAGTTATATTATATATAATATGTATGTATATATTATATATATATAACTATGTAATGGATTACATATACCATGCACTGTGTATTAAATATGCACAATTGCAGGCAAACATGACCTTCACATTTGTCTGAGTCTATTAAGGGGAAGAGTCTGCAGGGTCCATTAGATACAGGCTTGTGATTTCTCCAATGAAGGTGTCATGACAGAATTGACTTTGCGAGCATTTACTAAATAAAGAGTTGGAAGCTTCTGTCTTTGTACTGCCATGGAAGCCAAGATATACAGGTGGATAATGGAGGAAGAAGGGCACAGAAGAAAGAGGGGTGGGAGGAGATAGTGTGAGATAGACAGATAGATAGACAGACAGACAGGTAGGAAGATAGACAGATAGATGATATATGGGGAGGAGTGAAGAAGGGAAGGGGAAGAGGAAGAGAGAGGAGGTTGAGAGGTTGCAGTCCAAAACCAGCCCTAACAGTTTCTGTGAGGCCACCTCAATGCCACACCCATCTTCACAACCAGCTGAGGCAGTAACAGCATCAGGCCAACCCTGATCAGCAGGTACAGTGACCTTATGAACCACTAAGGTCTGGATGACTTTCTAAGCCATAGGCAAGATGGTTGCTCACACACAGGGACACTGCTTCCTCAGTTACCCTTGTCTCACACATGCATTCTGTGGCCCTATGCCCTTGCTTCATAGCCATGTTCTCTTGCCCCGTGGCCCTTTTCCCAGCCCCATTCCCCAGGAAGTTACAGCAACACTGACTTTGATTCTGCTTTTGAGCCACCTTCTGGATATCTCTCCGAATGAAAGCAGGTTTCAGATGGGCCATGTGGCAGGAGGGCCTTCACAGATAGCTGGCCATGCAGTCAGTGCTGACATACCAAAACTGCCGTGGCCTGTGGGTGGGGATTATATCAACAGGGCCACAGGGAGTTTCTGGAAGGCCGGTGGCTTTCCATAGTTCATTTACTTTGCAGGGGAATTTTTTTCCAGTGCCAAGTGGTTGGGTATCTTGACAATTCTTTGACCCTCATCATCAAAACAGACCTTCTCTTTTACAAGTGGTCCGAAATTACTTGTGAAATGAATCAACGAAGAGCTCCGTGAACTACCTGTCTTTGACTGGGCTGGGATCTATCTTCACCAGATGGGATGAAGCTAATTATGACATCTAGGTCTTGCATGCTGTTCCCTAAGGCTTCTTTCTCCTTTGCTTGTTTTCTAATCAAGCATTAAGAAGGCTTTTGTTGTTGAGGAATATACCAGTATCTTCCTTTCTTTGGGGATCATTTCCTCACCAAATTGCAGTATGATTAATCTTGAGGTTTAATATCAAGAGAGAAACATAACAATGCAATGTTAGACAGAGGTCAACCCTGCTCACCTAAAACTTCTGTTTCTGTGGAGTTGAAATGTCATCACAGAGTGGAGGGTGGGCTGCTCTATTGTTGCAAACTTCCACAGAGGCTACATACACAGCACAACTGCTCAAGTAACTGAGGCAGGGGACTGGCTCCCATCAACTACTCTTATCTTTCCTGTTGTCACATGTCCTCTCCACTTGATAGCATCTCCTCCACTTCAGGACGGTGTGCTGGAAATGTCTGGTGCTTTATGTTACAACCCAATTCTTTGACTCTTACTCTCTTATAAAGGTCCCGATCAGCTTAAGTTGTCCATTGAGTCTAGAGGAAGAAAAACACCAAGATTACCTATATCCTTCTAAGCGACTCTGCCAGTTCCCTGCTGTTCCATGACCGAGGGCTGAATCTGTCTACTGTCCCATGGTGTTGGGAGCCTTTTATGTTTGTTGTTCTTTAGGAAAAAAAACTACAAGAAGACAGAGAAGAAGGGAAGCGTCATGCTACATATGTTTAGCACTCTTCCTTTTTCTGTCCATGAGCAGGAGCAGCAAGGACCTCAGAGAAACACTGCATAGAAGTCACCCAGCCTTCTTTGCAGCCCCCGCCCTAAAGCTGAAGGATGTTTTCTTCTCTGGGCTCGATGCAGAAATCTATATAAAACTACAGAAACACAATCAGTAGCTGTCAAAATGGCATGTTTCTTTGTAATCTTCAAACACATTATGGTGACAGAAATAAACTGAATGCACGTAGATAATTGAGTAACTTGTTAAAACAACAGATATCTAAAGAAGAAAGCCTCGTAGCTATGCCAGCTCCTCACAAGACTGGAATCGGTCATACTTGTAAGGAACCATTAACCGGCAAATTGTTAATGATCTCCAAGGATTTCTCACTCACATGATCTATATGTTTCTTTCACATACACACATATAGTATGTACACACAAGTGTGTGTGTATATGTATATATACTACATATGTATATATAGTACATACACACAAGTATGTGTATATATGTATATATACTGTATATGTATATATATAGTGCATACACACAAGTGTGTTTCACACACACATATAGTACATACACACAAGTGTTTATATATATATGAATAAGCTGATAATTACCCTGATCTTCAAGTTCTGGTTATGTTTTGATTAATAATTCCTTAAGTTCACCTCTCTCCTCTGACATTTGTGGTAAGGAATAGTTAAATCCATGATGTTCCTTCTATACTTTGCCTGGAAAGTTCCTTAGTCAAATGTCTGATGCTGTTAGTACGAGCCAAGTACTTCTGACCCAGGTGTGTGTGTGTCTTTGTGTGTGTGTGTTTATGTGTGTGTATTTGTGTGTGTGTTTGTATGTGTGTGTCTTTGCCTGTGTGTGCATGTTTGTGTGTGTGTGTTGTATGTGTTTGTGTGAGTGTTTGTATTTGTGTGTATGTGCTTGTGTGTGTGTTTGCATATGTGTGTGTGAGCATGTGTCTGAGTTGGAGACTCCATGCTTGTCAGTGTTGCCCTTACAGGTCAGCACTGCTGGGGGCTGTGTGTCCCACTGCTCCAGCTCGCCCATGTCTTTACTGTGCATGGTAACTGTTCCGTGTGCATGGCTGCAACAACGCACTCTGGAAAAGGCTTCACAGCAGTGGGGAAGAAGGAGGGGAAGGAGGACTGGTCCTTACTCGCTGCCATAGCAAAATAGCCCAGGCTAGGCGGCCTACACGAGAATTTATTTCTCCCAGTCTGGTGGCTGGGAGGTCATCTCTGAAGGTTCTAGCCGCTTCACTGTCTGGTGAAGAAGCTCTTCCAGGTATGCAGGTAGCAGGCCATCACAACAACCATCGCATGCAGATTTCCACTTGTCCATCGCCTTGTTCTGCCACCAGGTAGAAGTAGATGGTACCTCTTACTCTATATCCAACTGCTTCACAGTGACTGTGGTCAGGAAGGAATCTGGCTGGAGCATTGGTGAGAACCTCTGGCTGGTAGTCTTCATCAGGGTGTGATGAAGAGGCAGGCCCAGGGTGTGGGCACCTCCTCTCACCTACGGTATTTTGAGTTGTATTTCCAGGCAGTCATTGAACTCTTGGTCCCTGAAGTTCCTGATAGTTCTCTTCTAAGGCATTGGTTCCTCTTTGTATACCTCTCTCAGGTAATTCACAGCATTACAGGAACCCTATCAGAGCCAGGTGTGAGAGAGTAAGGCAGGGCACCCAAGAAAGAAGCCGCATGATTGCTGCCAGATTCTAAGCAGCCAGAAAGACCTTCTGTGTGCATTCTGTGTTAGAGGAGGTCAGTCAAGCGTGTGTCCATTGTGGTGGCTGTTGTCACAGCCATCCCTGGCACCGGTGTTCCCTGCCCCTTCTGACTGCATTTCTAGCTCACGGGTAATACACACCAGCGGAAGACACTGGTAAAACGGGTGAGGAAGATGAAGTATCCTGTAACCTCTACAATACATAGTAGATTTACACGATTTGGAACAGCTACAGGTTGGACAGTGGCTGCAAGCCACCGTGTTCAGATGAGCAGTGTGGGATGATTAATAATGCATATATTTACCGTGTCCTTACCTTCTAGCCAACGTGAATTGTACTCCAGCTGGATCAAGGGGATGTGCTAAACTCTACTTATTTCACGTGGCAGACAGCACGACTGAATAGATCCTGTCATGAAATCATTAGACGGTGGCTGCGCCTCATTTCTTTTCTTTAAAGGAAGAAGCAACAACGGGGAGATTCCTTTCATCATCGAGGGGGAGATTTAACATAGACGGCTCCTGCAGCATTTTACCAACTGCTCGTATTTATGAAGGAAAGAAAAGAAATATAAATCCACACATATTTCACTGCTGGGGAAATAGATGAGGCCTGATGTAGGGAAGCTTGTCTTTAATCATGAAATGTGCAGCATTTGGTAGGGGAGAATTAGCCATTTGTCTTACTAAAGTAACTCCTCAAGAGCGCCAAGGGCCCCAAAGCAAAACCCACAGGGCTGTGTGTGCCCTCCAGGGACCTGGGCATGAGCTATACTCAGAGACAAAAGAATGCCAGCAGGCACACCCTTGACCGTATTTCTGCCAACAATGTGCTAACTTACGCCATTCTCTTTATCCCAAAAGTCCCCATGAATATATCCATCAGACACACGGCACATTTTTAGCCATAGGATGCTGAACAAGAGACAGGAAGATTTCACTGTCTGGTGATTTATCTTTGGGCTGTTAGGCCTTGTGGATGATGGCGTCATTTTTTCTAGCTTCAGAGACGCACAGTTTTTAGACCACTTTCTTCTCTTGTCTCCGGACTTACTTTGTGTTGGGTTATTATCTAAAAAGGCATGAGAAAGAAATATACATCCGCATTGTGAAGAAGGTGAAATAAAATGGTCCCTGGTGGATTATATCTGCCACACTTGTGGCTATTTTGATGAACTTGGTCCACATGCTATCGTGGCAAGTGATCCATCAGTGGGTCAGTCCCGGGTAGATGATGGCATCATAGCTGATCCTCCGGCTGAAGAGACAGGCATTAATTTCCTCAGCTGTGGGTTAGTAATGTCCGTTTACTATTCTAATCCTGAAGGTTGTTTATAAGGAATGTCCTCACCAGAGAGTGTGGTATTTTCAGATCCATTTGGCCAGATTTATGTTCTGAGCTCATTGTGCAGCTGGTGCGGGGAGGGGAAGGTTAGCAGCAGTATTAAATCCCACATTATCTTTGATCTCGTTTCTCATACAGAATTTTACATTTTTACTTTTTCTTCACATTTTAGAATGATGGCATTATTAAAATATCACATGTGGTTTCATAAACTTCCTATGAATTTTTATGTGTTCTCAAACAAGATTTTATTTATTTTTACTTTCTGTGTATGATTTATTTTCTGGATTTATATGCATCACATAAATGCCTGGTACCCCCAGGAGGGCAGAAGAAGTTGTCTCATGCCCTGGAACTGGAATTTGAGATGGTCATGAACTACCGTGTGAGTTCTTGAAACTGAACCTGAATCCTCTGCAAGGACAATAAGACACTATCTACTGAGCCATCTCTCTGGGCCCCATCTACGTTCTCTTTTATGGTCCTCTGACATTTGGGTGAGGCAGCAAGATTCAGAGGTGCGAGGGTGGAGTTCTGCAAGAGTGAGTTAGTCTGAAGGAGGACCCAGGGAAGGCTCTTAAAGGCAGACTAACAAGCTCAGGACCAAATACTACTGCTCTTGACACTGTTTTTATTCCTTGAATGATTCTTACACATATAATGAATTTTATTCACGTTTACCTCCAACCCCTCTCTCTCATCCCTTCTCTTGGACATGCCCCTTATAAGACAATGTGTGGCTTTTTAAATTTTTAATTGATTTTATCTACCATAGAATGGATAAGGAAAATGTGATACCTTTATACAATGGAGTACTACACAGCAGAAAAAAATGACATCTTGAAGTTTGAAGACAAATGGATGAATCTACAAAACATCATATTGAGTGAGGTGATCTAAATCAAGAAAGACAAATATCATATGTATATAACTCATTCACAAGTGGCTTTTAGCCATGTGTGACTTTTATATGTTCTGTTTGTCTGTCTAATTAAAATTAAATTATAGTTGCTCACAGGAGCATGGGTGGAGGTTATTTACTGGAACATGGGTACTGACCAATGGCCACATCACTGAAGAAAATAAGAACCCACCTAGCAACTTCTACCTGCCAGTAGACCCTCGGGGGGGTCCATTTGGCACACTTTTTAATGGGATTACACACATACTTGTAAAACCTACTAGAATGTTTACAATAGCAGAATTTAAAATTTCTTCAAGCTAGCTTTAATCTTTTTAATCCCCTGCATTGCCACAGAGCGAAAGCTGGTGAGGCCACATGGAGGCCGGGGGACCTCATTTGGTAGGTGCTCCACGGAGCATGCTCCAGGAGCTAAGCTGAACCGGACAGGTCTGGACGAAAGCAAAAGCATTAATGGGTTTTCTGGATAAATTCCAGTCAACCAGGAGGTGTTGCTCACAAGTGAGTTCCTAGACAGACTGGACTTGGGGACAGCTGGAAGGCTCTTACGATAAGGATGTGTCAGTTCTCCAGGTGTTGGGAGCTTTTTGCAGCAAAGTCCATTCCTCCCAGGGTGCACAGCCTGACTTTCCTAAAGGGCAGAGGCACTTAGACCCCCATGCTGGTGTTTAAACTTGGGATGTTGTAGGCAGCTCAGCATCTAGGATTAATGGCTGGCAGAGGCAGACCTAAAATGGACACTGCCTTTGTCTGGCACCCTACAGTAGAAGTGAAAAAGGAGCTGAGGCAGGGGGATGCTTATTAGGAGAGCATGCTCAGACAGTGAGGACAGCAGCTTGGAGTCTCCCCTGCAACTTTGCCCATTCCCACTGTATCCTGTGAGGCCTTGGGGTCAAGGCGCTCCCAGGCAAGGGCTGCTCACAGGCTACTGTCTCTGTGTCCCTGAGGAGGTAAAGTCAGGCTGGAAACATTGCCAACCTCTGGGGATCCACAATCATATCGGAAGAAGAGCAGTAATTAAATATCTTGATGATTCTGACTTTATTTTGAATTCTTCAGAACAGCTGACTATTCTAGGTTGAGTCGTTCAGTGCTGCACCTGGAGAGGAATAATGATTACTGGTTTTTAGCATAAGAAGTTATGAAAATATTTTGAAACATTACAGTTTCATCTCCTGCACACAATTACATATTGCTTATACCACTGATGACTCCTAACGTGTTTTTAAGACATTTCCCCAAACATAAATCTCTTAGGCAGGTTCAGCTGTCAATTTGATAGAGCCTGCAGTTATTGGATAGTCTCAGTGGGGGCATGGCCTGCATCAGATTGACCCATGGGCATGCCAGTGGGGTAATTTGCTGATTGACATAAGTGGACCAACCCACGGTGGGTGATGTCATGCCTAGACAAGGGATGCTGGGATGTATAAGAAAGCCTACTGAACGGACACTGGGGACAAACCGTTAAGTAGCATTCCTCCATAGTTTCTGCTAGAGCTCCCGCCTCATTTCCTAATGGTGGACTGTGACCCAGGAGTATAAGCTAAATAAATCCTGTCCCCTAAGGTTTTTGGTTTTGGTGTGTATTATCAGAAGGCAAACTAGAGCAAAGGTGTCTGGCCAGATTTATGTCAACTTGTCACAAGCTAGAGCCATCAGGGAGGAGGGAGCCTCAATTGAGAAAATGCCTCCATAAAATCTGGCTGTGGGCAAGCCTGTAGGGCATCTTCTTAATTAGTGATCAGTGGGGGAGGGCCCAGCCCACTGTGGGTGGGGCCATCCCTGGGCTCATCGTCCTGGGTTCTAAAGGAAAGCAGGCTAAGCAAGCTATAGGATGCAACCTTGTAAGGAGTATCTCTCCATGGCTTCTGCATCAGCTCCTACCTCCAGTTCTTCTCCTGATTGAGTTCCTGCCCTGAAGACAGATGCTGTAAAGAAATCCCACACTAGCTCAGAATTGAGTATAACAAAGGGTTATTTATTTAGGGGTAGACTCACAGATCACGGTCCTCTGAACAAACGGGGAACAGCAGTGGGAAAAGAGAGAGAGAGAGAGCGAGCATGCACTTACATCAGCATTTATAGTATAAGAGGCCACGCCCAAGGGTAACGTAAAGGCTAATGGCTGGAGGGTGTCCTACCACACTGTCTGGAATTCCTTCAGTGATGGACTGTGGATGGGGAAGTATCAGCCAAATAAATCCTTTTTCTCCCAAAGTTGCTTTTGGTCATTGGTTTTATCTGGTCAGTGATAACCCTAAGACAGAAATTGGTACCAGAAGTGTGGAGTTTTGCTGTGACAGACCTGGTGTGTTGTCTGGGGGAAGACTGTGGGAGGGCGGTAGGAGGACGGTGGGAGGACGGTGGGAGGGCGGTGGAGGACGGTGGGAGGACTGTGGGAGGATGGTGGGAGGACGGTGGG